>JAMXBD010003655.1:0-108789 GCA_024138025.1 Combretum micranthum | reverse complement strand
TATCTACTGTAACACTTAGGAAAGTCTTATCAAAGATAATGGCCTAAACGCCTAATCTACCGTGCCTCCAATCTAAGTAAGGTGTTGCTCCCCAATCGGATACTGATACGCTATACCGGGCCAGACACGGATTTAAACAGCGTAAGAGACACTCAACTCAAACAAGGTTTAATTTTTTCTATATCAAATTTGATTAAAGATATGTCTATCCTAAGCATAGAACGAACACTTTACTGCCTACCTTATGTAGAAAATCCAAATAGATCCTCGGAATCCTTCATAAGATAATCCAAACTCAAATCAACATTATATACTTGGAATTACACTTAAAGCATATCAAATCTTAAACTTAATACTTAAGACTTCAAATATAACTTATACAGAGTCATAACATATCATTTATACATTTATGAAGATCATATAAGCTCACAAAATCATCATTTTTAACTTCAATCCATATATACAATACAACTAGATTTATCTTAACATTCATGGGATATTCAATTATTTATTAAATCTACAAATATAATTAAATTATACTTAATTATATCACTCAATCATCATTACACCTCAAATATCATCAATCTATCTCATTTTAGTCCAAAAAGATCCATTTCATATGCAAACACACATTTAACAAGAAAACATAAGTTTTTAATCTTGTTTGAAAATTGTATTAGCTGAAAAGAAACAAAATTTGAGCTTTAATATTATTGAAATTTGTAAAAAAATCCAAGCATAAAAGTTGTAGATCTCTTTTTAAGCTTTCAAACGCAATTTGAATCACTTAAATTCGAGTTCAAATGAAAAGTTATGATTAAAATACGAAACAGTATTGCGTTAGGAAAACGAGTCACGACCGTGAATTTTGGAAAGCTGTCAAAAAATGACCTTTGAGCTAAGAATCATGCCCGTGATTTTTGAGTTTCAAAGTTTTTGACCAACCCAAGACTACCAATGGATGGATCATCCTGTGATTCATGAAAATTTCCCAAAACAAAGCTTTTTCTTGTAAAATCACACCAGTGATTCATGAAAACACCCACATCAGACACTACTAAGGAACAAATCACGCCCATGATTCATCAAATTTGTCGAACCCGAGCTACCTAGGTTGAATCATGCTCGTGATTTGCTTCTTAATAGCCTATACGAAGTCACTTGTTTTTCAAACTCCTTTTTATCAAACTTTTGCACATTCTACTTAACTTCTACTTCTCTCTTTAACAACCAAATTCATGCTCAAACCTTAATTCAACTTCAACACAAGCCAAACACTTTACACTACTTCCAAAACTTATTTAACAAGTTAAATAACATGAAAACACAACCCAAACTTCATTAGCACATAAAAACTTAAACTCATACATAGCCAAACTTATACTAATATGCATTTCATATTCAAGGCATAAAGAAAGAGTAACAAAACTCTACACTGAAACTTGCATCAAATGTAGCTTAAACTTACCTCAAATCTTTGGGCTTGGTTTTCCAGGCTTTAGAAGGTCTTTTGATGACTAACTTGTAAGAATTTAGATGTGGGTCTTGTTTGAAGTTAAGGTAGCTTTGGAAGAGAAAATAATGAGTTTTGTGTTTGTTTAGAAGTTTGTCTTGATAGTGGTATGATTTTGGGCGAAAATGGAGATATTTTTTGCTCTATATTTATCAACTTTGACTTTAAGGTAGCCTAAAATAAAAGTTATTAAATGGCTTTTAGTTAGGCTTAATTGGGGTTATTAATTTCAGTAAAACAAAGGGCATTTGGCTATCTTTTTGGGTTTAAAAAAAAAAAAAAAATCTGCTGCACACAACACTTGAAATATATATTTAAGTCTAATATTACTCATTTCATTATTCATACAACTTCAATATGTAAATCAATATTTAATATTTATTGTACTAATGCAAACATAAATATTCTACACTACTCAAACACATACATTAAATAACATTAGCTTAATCTATATAATAATATGCAACTATAATCACACATATATAATATGATATTGAGAATAAAAGCATGGCTATTATAGTCATGGTGGAGGACGTAAGAATTATTATAGCTAAGGAAGAGGAAAATCACTCAAAAACTCCAACAATTTAGAAGAGATAAATCAAGGAAAGTTCATAAGAGGTTATGGTAGGGGAAATTGGTGTAGAAGTGGAGGAAGAAGGACTGATGTGCAGTGTTACAATTGTGAAAAGTATGGCTATTATGCTTTTGAATGCAAAAAAACAACCTTAAAAGATGAAAAATTCCTTTTATGCAACAGGAGAAGATGAAGAAGAAGCAACTTTTGCATTGACAAGTAACGAAGAAGGATTAACAAGCATGGTTCTTAGACACAACTGCGAGCAATCACATGACAGATGATAAAAGTTTATTTGTTTCTTTAAATGGATCTTCAAAATATGTATATATATAGATATATATCATTTGGTGATGGAAGGAAGATAACTATTGAAGGAACTGATGATATTTTAATTATTGCCAAAAACGGATCGCATCAATTTATTAAGTCTATTATATGTCTTCACTTAAAGCAAATATTTTGAATTTGAGTCAATTGTTGGAGAAAGGCTATGGTATTAGATTGAAGGAAAGATGTTTAATAATCAAAGATTCAAGAGATGAGCTAATTGCAAAGGTAAAAATATCAAAGAATTGAATGTTCTCTCTCATACTTCAAGATGATAGTGCCAAGTGTTTGAAGGCATGTACATAAGATCCTTTTCGTGTATGGCATCAAAGAATAGATCATCTGAATTTTGGTATTTTGAAGCAATTAGAAAAGGAGAAGATGATTCACGACTTGCCTTACATTGATTATCTAGATTAGATATGTGAAGGCTGTATATATGGCAAGCATTTCAAAAATAGCTTTACAAAGGAGTCACCATCACAAGCAGCGAAACCACGTTAGCTTAGGCATGCTAATATTGGTATCTAATTATACCACTCTCTCTTAATAAGAATAGATATTTCTTGCTATTCATTGATGATTTTAGTTACAAAACATGCGTTTATTTTTCAAAGGAGAAGTTAAAAGCCTTTGATGTGTTCAAGAAACTCAAAATGTTAGTTGAAAATGAAAGTATTTATTCCATTAGAGCCTTGAGAATAGATCACAATGAAGAGTACACTTCCAAACAACTTAATGACTTTATGAATCTCATGGCACTCGGAGATTTTTTATTGTTACAAGATCTCCACAACAAATGTGTTGTGGAGTAGAAAATAGAATAGTTCTTAACATGACTTGAAGCTTCTTGAAGAACAAAAACATGCCTAAAGAATTTTGGGTAGAAGTTATAGCTTGTTCAATTTATTTGTCCAACAAATGTCCTAAAAAGAGCATACAAAAGGCTACACCATAAGAAGTATGGAGTGGAAGAAAGCTAGCTCCTTCTTACTTAAGATTGTTTGGCTTATAGCATTAATTCATAGGGGAAAAGCCCCTTTTGATACCTAAAAAGTACAATTTCATACCTAATTAAAATTTTTATACCCCTTTTCACTACCTTACTCTTTTATTGTCTCTTGAAGGAATAGACACTGTTAGCTAACGATTTGATGGGGTAGTGGAAAAGGGCACAAAAACTATAATTATATATGAAATTTGACTTTTTTAAAGTATAGGTTCCTAATTGTTTACTTTATCAAAGTTCAAGTACCAAAAGGGATTTTATCCCTAATTCATATTGCCAACGAAACATGAGTAAACTAGATGATAATAGTGAGAAATTTGTGTTTGTTGGATATGATTTGAAGTCTAAAGGCTACAATCGTATGACTTGAGAAGCAAGAAAACTATTGTTAGCCGAGATGTTAAGTTTGATGAAGATGAATATTAGAACTAGGAAAAGTAAGAGGAAGATTACAATTTTTTCCTTTCTTTGATGAAAATTTTAATCTAGTTGGAGTTCATGTTTAGCCTACTACTCCTAAACCACTACACTTGCTCTTGTTGATTTTAGTTCATCTGACTCATCTGAAAGACCTAGAAAGATAAGAAGTTTACAAAAGACCTATGATGAGGTAAAATAAGTCAATGATATTTCTCTTTATTATCTTTTTGCATGTTCAGAACCTATGAATTTCGAAGAAGTAGTGCAAGGTGAGAAGTGTAGAGTTATAATGGATGAAGAAATAAAGTCGTTCACAAAATGAAACAAGGGATGAGAATAGGTAACACTTCTAATATACAAGCAAGCTATAGGTGTCAAATGGATTTTCAAAATTAAAAAAAAAAAAAAGAAAAAGGAGAGGCAGAGAAGTTCAAAAGTGTGACTGCTTCTAAAGGATTTAGCCAACAATATGGCATTGATTATTATGAAGCCTTTGCTCCAGTTGCACGATTAAGAAATATTAGATTTATCATGGAAATAATAACTCATCATAATTGGAAAATTCATCAAATTGATTTAAAGTCAGCATTTTTGAATTGATATTTATATGAAGAGTGCATATTGAACAATCTTGAAGGTATGTTGTTTATGGAGAAGAAGATGAAGTGCTAAAGTTAAAGAAAGCCTTGCATGGTTTGAAACAAACACCAAAGTCCTGATATAGTCACATTGACGACTTCTTCAAGTAAAAAGAGTTCATCAAATATCAACATGAATATGGTCTTTATGAAAAGAAAAAGGAGAATGGTGATTTTCTAATTGTTTGCATGTATGTTAATGATTTGATATTTACAAGTGTAGACACCTAACTTTTGCCAAATTTAGGCTTTAATATATGATAAAAATGAATATTACGTTAAGCCTAAAAATTGCAATTTTTCCAAAAAAAGTGTTCATGCAAAAAATAAAAAGAACAAAATAAATTAATCAAACAATACTATAGTTTTTTGGCTTAATATAATATAAACTTTAATTATATATAATTTTGAACATAATTAAATGACCCGCAATGGGTTGGATCATTTAATTGCGCTCATTTTAAAGCGTTAAATTTTATTTTATGTAAACCAAATTAAGATGTAGACCAACAAATTATTAGATAAGCCATTGCTATGCATAAGAGAGGTCGTGTGATCAATTCTGGACAAAGGCATAAGAACGTATTTTATTTTATTCGCCAAATAATGCCACACAACACTTTATTATTGGTTCGATGGCATCATGCTAATGTCATCTTCTTCTTCTTCATTGAGACCCCTAGATTGCGTGTGCAACCAACTCATATGGCCTACTTTATGGCTATTTGTTATCATATTAACTTCATGATTTCTCCAAAATAATGAAGAAATCAAGGAGTGGACATGGAATGCTCTGAATTAAGACCAAAAAGTGGTCATCATTCATAGTTTTGACAATTAAACAATTGTCATAAATTTTGGGAAGAATCTTGGACCCAAACATAGCTCCATCATGAATCAATAGTGATTTGATTGAATTGAATGAAAAAGAAGTGTCCTAGGCATGATAGTCGAGAGAATATTTGAATTCGTTAAACTAATACATTGATTTTTAGTCAAAAGTTTGAATTTTTCCATGAATGTTCAAATCAAAACCTAACTTCTTAATTTTGAAATTAAGGGAATTAAATGGCTTTCCAAAATTGTTCAAGCTCCAATACTATAAATAGGAGCTTGAACAATCCATAATCATCAAACAATCACACTCATATCCACTTAAATAAGCTTAAATCCAAAGATTTCAAGAAGTTAGGGTTTCGAATGTAAAACTTCAATTTTAAAGTTTTTCTGGTGATTTTCGAAGCAATTGAAGGTTGAAGGAACTCTTGGGGTGTTGTAAACTTCAAACTAGTAAGTTTGGTTAAGTTGGAAGATATCGGAATCAACTTGGAGTACAAAACTGCCACTAAAGTTAATATTAAGCTCTAAACCACCACCCATGGTAAGTATCAAGGTAAACCACCACCACTGGAGTTCCTAGAATCTCTTGGGGTGTTGTAAACTTCAAACTAGTAAGTTTGTTTCTTTTCTTTCATTGAATTAATTAGTCAAATCATTAAATAACTGAAAAAAAAGAAATAAAACACTTAAAAGAATAATGAAAAAGAATAAAAATATAGAAATGATTTAGAATAGTTAACCATCTTGCTTTTGTGAATAGCATATAAAATAATAAAAATAGAATAAAAAACGTGAAAGGTACAATAAATAGAAATAGATAAAAATAAGGAAAAATTTTGTTTTCTAGAAAAATTCCAATTTTCTTGAATTAAAAAAAAGATAAATTGGTAGTATTTACGAAACATAAAAAAAAGGAAAATCTTTTCAAAACTAAAAGTTAATGAACTTATATTAAAAAGAGTTCAAAAAATTAAAATAAACCAACACACTAAAGTTTTTACAAAAGAACTATGCATTATCTTATCTCAATTAACGGGTACGTAGGCATTTTTGGGCGACATAAAAATAAAAATCCTCTCTTTTTCCTTGTTTTTGTAAACACTGAATTAATTGTAAATAACGTAAATATATGTCTGGACTTGAAAATGTTGATAAATTGTAAATAGCATTCTTGGTAAAATGGATAAACTTTTTAGGCATTAAAACAGTAAACTTTAATTAAAGGATTTTAAAGTGGTAACCACATGGTTTTAATAGGGTAGCCCCCGTACTTAAGAATTTCTAGTATTATGAAAATTGATTTTTCAAAATTAGTTTTTATCGCAGACCTATAGCTAAGGTAGGATCAACCAATCCATTAATCTTAACTTTATTTTCTTTCCCGACTATAGTCAGGTGGTGACACCATTTTAATGAAATTAATATTTCTTTCAATTCCTAGCCAAGAAGCCATATCAAATGGGTTAGGGTTTGATATGGATTGAATTGGAAGGAATCAAACCAGAAATGAGAAATCTAGGCTCAATAACAGGTAATAATTCATCGATGTTTGATGATTTAAAAATGGAGATAGTTATTGAATTTGAGATGGTAGATATAGGGATGATGTCTTATTATCTTGGATTTGAAGTGAAGTAATCAAGTGAAGGCATTTTTTGAATCTCAAAAGAATTATTGAACAAAAATTTTGAGGAAATTCAATATAAAGAATTAGCAACCAGTCTTTACACTAGTTACTTGTGGAGTCAAGTTATCAATATTTGATGTTGCTCGAAAGGTGGATCCTATGCTTTACTAGAAGCTAGTTGAAAACTTAAGAAATTTAACATGGACAAGGCTCAATATTCTTTATGGAGTTGGTATTATAAGTCGATTCAAGTAATAACCAAATTTCACACATTTTAAAGCTCCTAGAAGAATCTTAAGGTATGTTAAAGCACGTAGCAGTGGAGACCTATAAAAATGTAAGAAATGCAACTATGCAATGCATGAATAATTCATTAATATGGTTGAATAATTGTTAAGCCAATTACTGAGGCTTAAAGGTACTCTTGATTATGGCTTGTTCTATTCATGCTCCATGAAATTTAATTTACTTGGTTATAGTGATAGTAAATGGGGAAGAGATATTGATAATAGAAAATGTACTATTGGTTTTCTATCCACTTTTGGAGACGCGGCATTCATATGGTGTTCAAGGAGCAACCAATTGTAACTCTTTCAACTTGTGAAGCAAAGTATGTAGTTGTTACTAATAGTGTTTGTCATACTATTTGGCTAAGAAACTTGTTGAAGATGCTATTAATATCTTTATTGATGATAAATCAGTCATAACATTGGAAAGGAATGCTATCTTTCATGATAGGAGGAGCAAGCTCATTGATACAATATTTCATTTTATAAGAGAGAATATTTACAAGAAAGAGGTATAGTTAAAATATGTCAAGTCTCAACATCAAGTTGCTAATATATTCACCAAGTGTGAAGTTTGAAGATTTTGCAAGATTAAGAGCAAGGCATGAATTAATAAGAATCAAATTTAAGGGGATGTTAGGTGATAAAATTGAATTAACTAATCAATTATTAATATGTGTGCTGTGTTTTTAACATGGGGGATGAAATGTTGTGTTCAGTGCAAAGTTTTTAGAATTCAAAGATTTTTAATCATTGAATGACAGATACAACACTTATAACTTTTCAGATTTCTTTTTTTTTTCCCTTCCTCTGCCCAACATATGCACGCATAATTTTCAAATTAAACAAGCGCAAACACATAGTAAATCCTTGGATTTGTCGGTTCGTTTGATTTTTTATGAAATCATGATGTTATTTGTTCCTGAAATAATGAAAGCGAGAGGAAGGGAATCGAATTCAATGAATTAGATGGAGATCAGATCTTAGGTAAGATAGAAGCGTACATAGAAGTTGAATTATTTTTACGGGAAGAAAGGGCCGCCACTGCTCCTTGGTGTGCTAAGCTCCTATCCAGAGAATTTCTCTGCGAATTTGGATGTCAATGCAGAAGTTTTGCGAAGTTAGGAATCCAACGCAAATTACGGGGTAAAATTTAATTGACATTTGGAAGAGAGATATGGTTTATTTGAAAGCGAGAGAGTTGAGTTTTGAGACATTATGACAATAACATATTACTGATTCTTAAGGAATTGAATAGAAGACAGAATTTACTTTCCTTTGTATGTTTGCTTCAAAGTCAAAAGTTAAACATGTATTCTCCCTTTGCCACATGTCCATAACTTGCAAGAGGAGGTGGCAATGTGGGGATAACC
Organism: Combretum micranthum; assembly: GCA_024138025.1. NCBI lineage: Eukaryota > Viridiplantae > Streptophyta > Magnoliopsida > Myrtales > Combretaceae > Combretum > Combretum micranthum. Next base: position 100,175 of record JAMXBD010003655.1, on the reverse strand, counting down.
TCAGTCTAAGCTGCAGATTGAGGAGGAAAAACCTTAAAATATTTGACGATCAAACGAAACACTTTTTATAATGTTTTTTTGAATAAACTTTTATGCGTCGTTCAAGTATCATTTACCAAGTACGAATATACTCTCAAAATTTCTATTCAACAACTTTGGTCTATATATTTATTATCTTCTATTTATTTGCTATGAACTTATCCGTAAGGGCATTTTGAGCACATTCCTTTTAATTTAAAAGTTCTAGTTAGTAAACATATGACTACAGAAATATTATTGCTACTTTTTTTATTTTCTCATATCTTCTCTTTTATGGCTTCGCAATTATTTTGTTGTTCATTTATAGTGTCTCATAACCAAAACCTTACTAACATCATAATTAGATAATATTATTATCACCGATATGCGATGGGTTCTGGTATTTACTCTTGTTCATATAGCTATATATATATAGACATTGGAAAATTATAAAGTTTATACATACTTTAGAAAAGACATTTTTATATAATAAAGCATACATTGAATACACTTTTAGTGAAAAGGAATTCGTTGTTATATGTATGAATAAATTCTAGTACGTACTTTTATAAAATCATCCGAAAATATATTAATATATATTATCTATTTAATAATTATATCCGTATTTAATCTTTTGAAAAACCATATTGGTATAGGTTATATCTACCAAACATTATCACAAACAATACTAATTATTTTATAGAATGCTATATAATTTAGGAGGCTTAGAATGATGTCATTTTATATTAAGGCTTTGAATCCTGCCATTTTTCACTCAAAACAATTCTCTTGAAAAATATTGGTTTTATATGGCAATTAATAATCTTTCTACATTATTTTTTATAGGAGATGCTATATAATAATTTAAAAGAATTGTAACTTCTTATAAGTACATAGAATTATGTTTGAAAATATAAGGTTCTTTGTAAGGATTGTGTGTGTGCCATGTGTTATAAATGTATTTATAAATGTATTTGTAACCATTCATAAATGATCCTCACCTATGAATCTCATAAAATATTAACAGATACGGTTTACTAGAAATATGAAGCCTATTCAAATGTACTGGAACCCAAATGACACCTAAACATGCTGAGAAAGGTTAAAAATGTACAAGATAATTTTAATAAACACCACTATCTCAAATCCATCAATCCAACACTGTCTTAGTCATCCAAATTAAGTCTATTATTTAGATTTTGTCACTAATCCAAATAATTAGTCTAAACATACGTAAGTTAATTGTGAGTAGGAACTAAAAATTATATAATGAAAATTTCCTCATCTACTGCGTCGTTATACATTAAGTTATGTAAAGATTATAATAATGCTTATCATTTTTAAACCAAAAGACAAGTCTTTTTATTATTTTTTTACAATGTTTTTGAAACAATATATTATAATAAAACAAATAAGAGATTTAGTGAGAAGGTCCCGTTATAATTGTTTTTTATTTTATATATTATCTTGTAGGAATTTCTATAGTTTCGTTATTAATTTTGATGGGACTAGTTTTATCGACTATCTAATGGCTCACACCATATACAACATGATCGAACCACTAAAATAATTAATAGTTCAACTATTATATTTATTTTAATTATTAGATGATTGACTAAAAGCTTTCCTCAATAGGACATATGCCTTAATTAGTTAATTATTGTATTAACTTCTTTTTTTATGCACATTTAATATTTAATATTTATTTATTTTTGTAATTGACTATTTATTACTACTACTACTACTACTATGAAGGTCAATGAAAATACCACTTGCCTATAAGACATTGGCTAACTATTTGAAATTAAAAAAATTGTATTAAATTCTATATGGAATTAGATAGTTAATTACAAAAAAAAAAAAAAATTATTTAAGTATGAAGTTTTTGCTTTTTCTTTTTATTTGCAAAAACTAGTAATGTTTTGGCAATGTATCTGAATAAAAAATATTATATTTATATACATAACAAAACAAATTTGATTCATAGTTATATATTTGTTCCTTTTTATGTTGCTTTCATGAATCCACTGGAGAAACTGATCGATGGACTATTCCCTTCCTCTTTCTGAGTCTATAAGCGTTTGTCAATGATGCCATTCGTTTCTTCGAGTTTTATAGGACCCAAACGGCAGTAACTGAATTTTAAAATAAATAAAAAAAAGGAAAGAGAATGAAAACAAATGGAGTCTCAGTGTGTTACCCATGTTGTACAAGTTCAAGATGAAAGTCTCCCACTAGACAAAAAGTGCTGGAAGAGTATTGCAGATACCTTATTTTGATAATTTATTTTTATCAAATTATTAATAATTAGATGTTAATAGTAGTATATATATGGTTAAATTAAAGAATATTTGCAATTATAAACATTAGGATTAGAAATGAAAATTAGGAAATAAATCAAATTAAGGAAAATAAATATAATAGATGTAATAAATATACATATATAATATAGTATAATATGCAGAAAATTAAAAAAAATAAATAAATAAAAAATAATAATACTATTCATCTTCTCCCCTGATAAGCCCTCATTTGGGCCCATTTCCAAACTCCATTTCCACGAACTGAATACACGTATGGAAACTAGATATGGAGTAGTTTAATTTGGTATGTAGATTACGCATTTTCATCAACAATAAATTCTTCAAATTTAGCCTTGAAAATTGGGAAAAACACGTTTTTGTTAGTTTCCTCAAAAACTCAAAAACACGTCAAATTCATTTTTTAAGTAAGATTGAAGATTTGGGTCGTTACAATATGGTAAAGATAATATGGAAAAGACATATATGACCGAACATTTAATTGGAAAGTTACAACCGTTTTGGCTCCGATTTTTTGAATTTGTAAAACCTAGGTCTTAGAACCCTAGATTCTCAATCAATTATTTAGGAAAGTTTTGAGCTGAATTAAAACATATAAATAGTCCCCCCATCTTCTGTTTTTTTTTTTAAAAAAAAGGTCTGCTTTTTCCTAATACTTTTAATTTTATTCTCAATTTTTGATTTCGTCTTGGTGTTTTCAAATTTAGGTTTAAACATTTTAATTTTATATTCTTCGTAAAAAAAAAAAAAGGAAATCGGAGCAATTGGAAGCTACCGAAGTGTTTGGCAAATCGAGGGCTTCAAAACCCTCCTATTCGGCCACTGCATTGCCCTATGATCACCTTAACCCAATTCCACATTTGTCTGTCTCAAGTCAACTAGCCAGAGCTCTGACCATCAATTCCCCCGCATGGGTTCAATCCTCAAGTAAGCTCCTTTTTTTTTTTACTTAATAAAGCATACTAGTAATATAATATAATAAGTTAATGAATTATCGTAGCATTGTAACAATGAAAAATAATTAACAATAATAAGACTCTGACATAATAAATATTACATATTATTATTAGTTGTTTAGGCATTCAAAACATGAGGTTAATTAATGTCTTTTTGAGTGATTGCTTTGTGATATTGTTTGTAGATTAAATTCTTAGGTTTATATTGTATAAAATTGCTATTAAAATTCCTAAATTAATTTTTATCTTGACAAGATTTATTATGGCTTTGCCAATTGATTTTCATAAATTTGATTTATTAATATTATCATAGCACTTTGATTTTAACTTTTACTATAATCCATTGACTAATAAATTCATTTTTTTTTAAATTCTTTAATGATGATATATTCAAATAATAAGTTATTATATGATAACCATGATGTCCGTGATATATCATTTGATGTTATAAATATTTCATCTTTTATATGTTTGTAATAACATTTTTTTTCTCCTGTATGTGTGAAATTTGATTTCTTGTGATAATTTAATTAATGATAATATGTGGATAGATATGCTATATTTTCTTAAAGAGTTTTGTCACTTAGAAAAATTTGATTTTTATGAAATAGCAAGAACTTAAATTGATTAATTTTAAGATCCATATAATCAAAAAGCTAATTTGTCAAAACTATCAAAATTTAACAAATTTAAAGCAAAAAGAATTAAAAACTCTAAAATTGATCAACAAATTAAAGTTTTTATTAAAGTACTACGTGTGGTCTGATCCCAATTAGCGGGTACGTAGGCACCTAAATGGGCGACTTAAAATATGTAAAAAGATTATTTTTATGAATTTATTTGATTTGATTTTATTGATTCTCTTAGTTTAGTTTAGAATATGTGAATATTGATAGAATTTAATAGGATTGGATTAATTTGAATATTTTGAGTTCTTAGATTATATATGATTGTTGATGGAATTTGATTAGTTGATTAAATTAGTAAATTTATACATATTTGTAAATATTAGCCATAGAATTAGTTAGTTAGATCTTTGTAAATAGTTTAGAATTTGAAATTAGGGTTTCACAAAAAGCAATTTAAAATTGGAAAGTTAAAGTGGTAGCCGTTTAGGTTTTAATAGGTTAGCCTCCGAACTCAAATTAATTTCTGGTTCTCGTTTTCAAAACGATTTTTTTTTCGTGGATCAGTACCGAAACCAAAATCAACCTACCAATTGGTTTTGGTTTATCATTTTTCTTGACTTTAGTCGAGTGGTGACTCCAAAATATTTTCAAAATTCAAATTTTTTTTTAATTCTTAGTTGATGATTCGTATTGAATGGGTTAGGGTTTAGTATGAATCAAATTAAAGGAAATTGAACCGAAAATCAAAATCCATGCTCGATAGGTATTCATAGTTAAATAATATATACCACACATGTAAAATATGAATAATATATACTGATAACTACGCTTATCAAACCATCTAATATTGGTCGCATTGAAGAAATCATCGAATTACACACATATAATTTAGGGTCTATTTACATGGTCTATTTTATATCTGTATCTGTATCTGTATCTGTATCGAAATGATATATGTAATTATATTCAATTTGCATCTATATTTTATTTATATTTGATCTATCTGATCATTTTATGAGAACTGTCAACTTATTTTTTTCTTATATGTATCTATTTCTTAATAGATAATTTGTTAGAAAAAAATTAAAAAAAATGTTTGTATTTATAATCTTATTAATCGTACAATACAACTCCGATCCTATAAATTTGAACCTCTATGTATAATTTATTCATACAAAAGCAAATCTTTTCAACAAGTATAAAGACACCGTCGTTATAAGTTTAATAAAAAGTGGGCCCCACAAGTAAGTATCAAATCGGGTATAAATGTATAATTGAAGATATTAAGATAGTAATCTAAATTTTTCAAAAATTTTGTGATGTGCTTGTTGATGGAATGATACATATAATATTCATGTGTGTTGACAACAGTGTAAATGTCTCTGTCTCTCAACTATATATTATTCTTTTTAGCTGTTATTTTGGTTCGTTTTGATTCAAGTAACAAACCCAAAGCCAGCCCCACTTGTTCAAAATGGATTGTTCTTAATGCTTGAAATTAGGAAAACAGTCCTTATTTGCACTAGGAGAGCTGTCTCTTTACCAAAAACCATAAACTGCACAAATCACTGCATTATTTGATTTAACGTGGCACCATGGCTTAAAATTGCAAAACAAACCAGAATTCAAGAGAGACATTACACATTACACGTGTTTATGAACTGTTAATATTGCCGATTATATTTAAACATGTGATATTGGTAATAGATAATTTTAAAAAATCTATATTTATATATTATAAATATTATTATATTAAAATTTTATTTGATGTTGCAACTCATATACATAAATAGTCTATAATGCCTAATCAGCGTTTTTTTTTTTAAAAGATTAATATTATGATTTACACCTCAACTTTACATGTTTATGCAATTATACATCTAAAGTTTCAAGTTGTTAATTTGTGCACCTACTTAGACCTTTAGTTGCTAATGTTTGTATCTCATCTCTTGCTGTAAATTGTAATTATTTCTATGATCACGAACGACTAATCATAATGCAACACCTATAATGTTTTATTTTATATTAGATATTGATCTTAAGTCATATTACTACATAACCAAATATTTTATTAGTTATACAAATTTATGTTTTAAAACTTCAGGTATATAATTACAAAAATACCTACAGTTAAGGTCTAAATGGTGGCATTATCCTCTTTTTTTTCCCTTTCATACACATATACACACATACACAATAAAAGAATTACTACATAATAGAAATTGTATATTCTGTATATATATAGTGTGAGATACTACTAAAATTTTGATATATACACCCATATGCAAAACCCTAGCTATAGTTGTTAGGAAAAACTACCAATTTTACTATATATGTATATTAATTTTATTAATACTAACACTGCATGTATAATGAATTTCTTTCTAAATACACATACCAATAAGAAACACCAAATAAGAACATATATGGCCATGGGGATATATTAAATATAACAGTTGATGAGTGATGATGTAAAAGCTAGCTATAGCTAATGTGCCAGTAAATAAACATCCAAGAAACACCAAATATGGCCATCTATTTCCTACTTCTACAACAGGCATATAAATACATAAATAGAAGTCCATTCTGTATCGTGTGAATACAATAAAAGTGACTGGCCATCCACACAATTACCCTAAAACCAACCCACTTACTTACTATTCCATTTTGTTGCATATTTTTTTTTTCTCTTCTCTATATATCTTCTCTTCTACTCTCTCACTCTTGTCTGTCCACTGTTCCTAGACAAAGACCATATCAATCATCAAAACCTTAAGCATCCAGAGCCTGCCGAGAGAGAGAGAGAGAGAGAGAGACGATGGTGAGCGAGTCCGGTGCGAATTCTGGTTCAGGCGATGAGGCCAAGACCACGACATGCCCTCGCGGACACTGGCGCCCTGCTGAGGATGAGAAGCTCCGGCAACTTGTTGAACAATATGGTGCCCAGAACTGGAACTCAATCGCTGAAAAGCTTCAAGGAAGATCAGGCAATACAAATTTCTTTACCTGAGTTCTTTTTCTTTTAATTTTTTACAAATTATAAAATTCAGGGTTTTTTTTTTTTTTTTTTTGGGTTGGCTTTTCTAGGTTTTTGTTGCACATATGCCTCTTTTTTATATCCATAAAAGATGATAATAATTGTTAGTAATATGGGAGAGTTTTTAGTATATCTGAAGATTGTTTATAAGAAAATTAAATTTGAATTTAACGCTTTCTTGCACCTACAACTTATGGTTATTATTATTTTTTTTTTCTTTTTGGGCACAGGAAAAAGCTGTAGGTTGAGATGGTTCAATCAACTTGACCCGAGAATCAATAGGAGGCCATTTACAGAAGAGGAAGAAGACAGACTTCTTGCGGCACATCGAATCCATGGAAACAAATGGGCCCTAATAGCTAGACTGTTTCCGGGTCGAACCGACAACGCCGTGAAGAATCATTGGCATGTTATTATGGCCAGGAAACAAAGAGAGCAATCCAAACATTGTGGGAAGAGAAACTTCCATGACACTTTTGGCTCCCCTGCATCAATTCCAATCATCTTCCTCCTTATAGTGGTCTTATTGGATTCAGGAAACCAAGGATTAATGAGGCATATTCCTCCAATTTCGATTTTGAAGATAATTCTATCACTAGTAAATTGTATGACAAGATTTTTGTACCAGATAATTCATTGTCGACTAGGACTTTTTCCGCCCCGTCGATCCCATCATTGATGAACATTAGCAGAAATCTAGAAAGGAGGGATTATTTTCAGATCAGTTCCAATATTTCCAATGAAGGAAGTAGTAAAATTGTAGATGGAGCCCCATTGACTTCTGGGAGAGACTTCGGCCTCGAGGCTAACCGAAGAAGGACATCCATTTTCAACCATCCCTATGGTTTTCTCACGCTTGGAGATGGCGGCCGGATGCGAATGGTGTGATCAAGATGGCGGCGGAGTCGCCCCTGGTTGGTTTTTGTGACCGCTCGCTGTGCTTGGGAAGATAAGAGTGATGCATAATTACCAGCAAGAAGGAGAAGAGTATAATAATAAGGGCAAGGATGTTCCTAACTTCATTGATTTTCTTGGTGTGGGACTATCATCTTGACATAGATTTAGGAATTTGTTATTTAAGACATGTTTTTATCTAGTTTCTATCATCGGGTATATGCTAAAATATTAAATATGCGTAACATCAAAGTTAGAACTTCACATTAAAATTCAGTTGTGTAGCCCTAGCTAGTAAGCTCTTGTTATTGTTGCATTTAGTGACACTGGCTTTATCCGGTACTCAATGATGACTAGTCCTAGTTAGCTATATGTATTTTATGAAGTATTGAGGTTGAGGCTATTTTATCCTCCATTTCTCATTCATATATCCTCGATCATAAAGAAGTAATTTTATTTATGACTATGGGTTCTTGCTGAATGATTGAGGTTTATCATAAAATTGCTATTACTAAGGGTATTTTATAAAAATAAATCAATTTCAATATTCAATTGTCATTCATAGATTTAAATAATAGATGATCATTCAATATTATTTTATGGAATTGCTATACAGTGAACCAAACATTATAATAGCTCTTTATAAAAAATAAAAATGTACAATAAAGTAAACGAGCAATAAATATTTTTTACTTAAAAAAATTTCTTTATGTATCGAATTTTCAACCCAAAAACTTTATGACGGATTCATCTATCCATGTTTTATGAATGTGCACGACGATTAATAACCCATGCCTTATGTTCTCGTTTCGTCTGGTGCCTCAGGTAGGTGGTCTCTAAAACCCCAAACGGAACATATTTTAGAGGTTGGGAATGTAATATCTTGGATTTTTATAGAGTCAAGTCATATGAAATGAGATCAAGAGATGGGTTTAGGATCCGATAACTTTCAAACAACCTGTATGTTTTAAAAATTTTATCAGGATGGTGATAAAGCAATAAAACCCTAAATTTGGATAAAACTGAATTTTTTGGCTATAAGATTTGGGTACAAATATTGGAAATAAATATATATTGGCTGAACCATCATCATGCTCCTTTTCGTTACGGTTCTTGTCCTCTAAATAGAAATAATCCTCCAACGTATGCATGTGTTAAAAGAAACAAACTGAGCTGTTCTTAAATTGTGAGGTTGCTTCCATCTCCGTTTAAGGAAATAGTCCCTCCGAGGGTTATAAATTAAAATAATTGTTGTATGCGTATGCAATATGGCTTTTATGCATAATTTGGGGATAGTTTTCCTTCAAAGAGAAGGAATACCTGCATGTTTACATGGCTGTGAATGGAAAGCGAATTAATGAGAAGAGTAGTTAAAGTTGAAATTTAATGGAGTATAGTCAGAAGGTCAATTAACGTTGTTGAGATTTTTGTTGACAGGATGGACTGAAAAGAAAACACAAACGAAAAATAGTGGATGAAATACAATTAATCTAATTAAAGCAGCCTATATGTTCCTGGTCATTACAAAGGGAAGGGATAATTCCATACCAATGAAATTTAGCTCTATTTTATTAGACTATAGTCTCATTTTTATATGCAGAATTGAACCCGAAATGAAATTGTGATACCAAGTTTTATTATCATTCTCATATTTGAACACATTTTTAAAAATTAGATTCACCACTAGTTGGAATTGATGATTCCAACATTGAGATAGAATTTGATTCTGCTTTAAAAAAGAGTTGTGATTCTATTCAGTCCTCAAATATAAGAAAAAATTTTATAGTCCTGTCATTAATTTTGATTGGACCGGTCTTATCGATAATCTAACGGTTTACATTATACACAATCGTGATCGTACTATTAAATTAGTTAATATTCAAATTATTATTTTTACTTTAACGGTTAAATGATTGATTGAATAGTCTCATTTATAGAACCATAGAAAATTCTAAATATAATTATTACTATAATTATATTTTCTTCCTCAAGTATATTTACTATTCACAAGATTATTTTAGATAAATAGCATATCTGTTTTCTTTAAAATTGGGAGTATTTTTTTTTTTTTTTTATAAATAACATATTAATTCCATATATGTGTTCATACAAATAAATGAATTTATTGCCCTGCTACAAATTCCATTCCATGGCATTCGAAATGACTACCACCAATTGACATAATGGTTTTAGTTAAAGCCAACAGTAACAAACAATATGTTTTGAGTCCTAAACATATATAGACGCTTTTTTGTGCTATTTCATAATATTGATAAATCACAAATTGTGTATGATCGATAGGGACGATACAGTCAAGCTCGTCCAATTATAATCCTTAGGGTGTTGCACTGTTCACTTCATGCGTTGAGACGATGCTTGCCAATTTATTGTGAATTGGAAAAAGTTATATAGATGGCTAGCCTGTAATTGATTATTTGAAAAATACGTGCAGAGTTTTTTCTTTTGTTTTTTTTTCCCCAAAAACTAAAATTTGTATTTTTTTTATATATCCAAGATAATACTTATAATCTAGTAGCATGAATATTAATCTCTTACATGTACTAGGTTCAATTTCCATTTTTTTTTTTTTTGGTACTTAAAAACAAAGCCAAAAAAAATATATTATAATTAAAGATAAAGATAGATCAGTGGCAAACTTAAAAATTTTTAAAAAAAAATTGTGTTCCTTATCGCCAAGGTTATTTTATTGTGTTTGTATATATTTGACATTTTAGAAAAGGTTGTACGTGTTGTTTATCCACTAAAGTTCAATCCATGCCTTTAGTTTTTGGGAGGACAATGTATAAAGGGAATGATGACAAGAAAGTCATCATTGAAATCACCATTCGTAGTCACTTAAGTTTCTTTAAAAGACTTACTTTTAAAAGAATTAGATATTATAATAATGAATCTCTATGGTCCCGTCGTTAATTTTGACGAGACATTCTCGTCGATAATGCAATGACTCACAGCATACTCTATCATTATCGAATTACTAAAATAGTTAATATTCCAATTACTATAGTTATTTTAACGATTAGATTATTGATTGGACAATCCGATTGATAGGATCGTAAAAGCTTGAACTAAACTAATTTTTATATCAAGTAGATCATAGTCAATTTGATATCTAATTAAATTTTTTATACACACTAATGGTATCCAAGCTAACTCCATTAATTTTATCCAATGAATTAGCGCATGTATCCAATATTAGGTTGATACGCGTATAATTAACAGTTATATACTTTTATTTGTATGATTTGCTTAGTTCCCACCCAGTGCACATTACAACAAATATCAAATCCAATACCAAAATCCAAACAATGAACATTGGATCCTACTACACTCTCAATCCCCACTCTCCATCCATCCTCTCTCTCTCTCTCTCTTCCTTCTTTTCTTTCTCCTCCTAACATCCCAACCTATGGCCGCTTTCTCAACTTTGTATTATAGTAGAGGAAGTCATTAGCTTACTCCTCATTCATGTCTCTATCAACCTTAAACTCAATGAACCTACCTTTGAGTATGTGTTTAAGGCGATTGAGATGAGAATTGTCGTCTTCTCCAAAATAAGGTATTCGATTACTATTAAGGAGATCGATGACTGATGTGACCAATCATAGTCAAATTAAATTAACTCTATAATTACTCTATGATTAATCTTTTAAGCAAGTGCACTTGTCAAGTTATAATATAGATTAGAGCACAAGGGTTAGGGGTATACAAAAAACCCAATGAAACCAAAAATCCGAACCGAAATTAGAAAACCAATTCAAAAAATATGGTTAACCGATTTGTTGATTTCAGTTAGGATTACGGTTTTTATTGTTTTTAGTTTTCAATTTCGGTTTCGGTTTGTAATCACAAAAAAAAATGACGATTAATTGTTAATGATTTTAATATGTATAAATATATTATATATATAATTTACATAAACATAAATTTATATATGTTAATGTTCCTTAGATTTTGATTAAAGTACTGTGTTCTGTTCTATATTTGATGAGAGTTAATGTGGTAAATGATTTGGTTTGATTTTGTTGATGATGATACATTTAAAAGCTTGTTTTTCTCTTTTCCTTAATTTTTTTTTTCCTTTCTTTTTAACTCTTGTAATATATATTATATATATATATAACAATTTAAAGAAAAACTTTATAATAAAGGCTAAAAAATAAGGTTTGTTGAAAATATCAATTTGATTTGTTTAAAATCATTATTTTAATGGCAAAAACCAAAACCGAAAAAATTAACTGAAAAAAATGATTAATCGTTAAGTGATTAGCCATTTATAATAGATTGGTTAATGATCAGGATATTAAAGGACCGATCATTAAGTTAATTAAAAAATAAGGTCACGAATTGTAAACACCCCAATATAGGTGTTCTAACAGATTATAACTAATAGTAAATACCCTAACTCTACTACTTTGTTAATCTAATTCAAGATTTTAATATCTAATTTCTAGCAATTATCAATGTTAATCTATTGACTTAAGTGTAACACCTTTTAAAGAATATCATATCACAAAACTACCCTTAATAGTTGGTTCACCCACTAACCCTGTTTTTAATCCGTAAGAAGAAATACATTGCAATGATGCATTTATGTTTCTGAACTATAGGAATCTTTAACTAAGTTAACATCTCTTTCGAGAATATTAATTTCTAATCCAATAGGAATTGATGTAAATCTTTTCTCATCAAGAATATATAAGATTGCATTAGAGATCATCATTGCATAACAAGATTTAACCTTTTTCAGAAAGTTCATGTTTTTCTAGACCATTCACGTAGGTTTATCTTATTAAATGATCTTTCAATTTAGTTAACAAGAATCATATATAAATGTAAATACTACACACATTTAAATCAACATACAATTAAAACACAAGAATAAATTCAAGAAGCATAAACTTTTATTAAACAATGAAAATTTTGCTATATTAGGGTTAGGGTTACTCAAGACCTAAGGTGAAAACAAATTATTCCCATAAAATGAGAAAGGTAAAGAAGAAATTTAGGAAAATAGATTTGATTCGTTATAAACCCTTTTTATCTTTTGTCAAGTGATCTGAATGACTCTTGTATTTCTCCACTTCAAGTCACTATTTTTCTCTCTAAAAGTTAGAGGAATGAAAATAAGATCCATCAAAATGATTTAAGGTGGCTATTTATAGAAAGGGCTTACAGGACCATCCTACACAGCTCGTATTCGAGACCATGTAGCATTGAAAATTAAAGATCCTCACAAATTTGATCCTATACGGCCCCGATCATAACTTGTGTAAGGAAGTCGTGCATACCTTCATCAACCTTTTGACCATCTTTTTCGTCCTACACAAGCTTTCTATATAGCTTGTGTAGCTTAAAAAATTATGTTCTACACTAGTATTCTGCGCAACTTGTGCAATTACTTATGTATGTTATAAATCTTCAACTTGCATTATTCTTCATCAAAACCTCCTTTAATTCATCTAATTATCTTCATTAATCTCATTTCCTTCTCTTACTCCTGAAATCAACATTAATCCAATAAGTATCCTTTTCTTTAATAATTCACAAAAACAACCCATGAATATAACATCAAATCAATACATTAATAGGGGCATTTTGAGTTTAAGTTAAGGGAAGACGAGTTTATCAATATCTCATTGCTAGATGCACCAATCATGCAAATTGTATAAGGCAAGAAATCAAGGTTGTATTTGTTTCTTGTGGAAGCTCTTAGTTACTAAATTGTAGTATTGCAACTCTATCCAAGCAAATTAAAATTTCTTTATTTTTAAAAATTGCAATTAACTAGAATTACCAATAAATTCACTAATTAAATTTAACTTATAACTAATACTACACTAAAAAAATTGCTAGAGGTGGTGATTCACTAGTAGAGGGAGTGGTGGAGCATGGTAGAGATACACACAAAGTATACAATCAGTAGTGCATTAGGGGGTTTCCTTCGTGGCCACTTTAATGCTAAAGTCAACTTTTGGTAGAGTTATAAATGAGCTGAGACAGCTCGTAAGTTACTCGAATTCGACTCGATGAATGCTTCAATTCAACTCTTTTACAATGGAGTCGAGCTTAGGTTCGAGTTACTCGAGTAGCTACCAAGCTTGATTTCGAGCATTAAAATACTTAGTTCAGTGAGCTTATGAGCTTAATCTAGTATTAAATCCAGTCGAGTCGAGTTTGAACTTATATAGTATTAAATACTCTCTATAGTTATAACCAAGTCAGGTTCAAGATTATGGAGTCGAGTTCAAGTTTAAAAATAAAAACTCAATTGAGTTCAACTTCGAGTTTTATATTCAAGTTAAGTTCAAGCTTGGTACTGTATCGACTCAACTCGATTTATTTACAGCCCTAGCTTTTAGACTTGAGAGAGTAGATGAGATAGTATGAGATAAGGTAGAATAAGATACATATACCTTTGCAGTGAAGATCAATTTATTGTCATTGGTCATAAATTATATGGGGTCCACAAGATCTTCACATAAGCCTAACCCCATGAAAAGATAGATGACGAGGGACCCGAGGTGGTCTCACTCGTGGTAAAGGTTGTCAAGCCTAGAGTTGTTCCCCCAAGCAGGTTGGAATGAGATGTAGAGGCATGGTCCTTGATGTATAGAGCTAGGGTGATGATAGCCAAGGAGTTAAGGTCCTCGTTAGATCAAGGCCGCTTGATAGGCATGATTTATCCTTGTTCTAAATAGCTAATTAAGTCCAATTTATAGTTTATTGACATGACTTGTAGTAGAATTGGTAGTTGTTATATATAGTCATTTTAGGTTAAATTGGAGCACATTGGAGAAATTAAAAGGAATTAGAGGAGAATTTTATCAATAATGATGCAAAGGAGCTAAAAATAGGATGAAAAATGTAAATCAAGATCATGATTCTAGTTGAAGGAAGGAAAATTTGAAGGTAGTGTCTACTACAGAAGGAATCACGGGCATGGATTTAAGGAAACTCAACTCCAGAAGTTTGCAAGGTCAACTTCACGCCATGATTGCTGGTGGATTGAAGGAAACTCAAATCTTGAAGTTCTAAGGGAAGAATCACGAGTGTTGGAGATGGACATGCTAAGGCTATGATTCCACTAAACCACAAATAATATAAAACATCTTCCATAGCTCACATATAAGGGTACTTCAGAATTTTTGTATCATAACAAAAACTTCATAGCAACTAGGTTGGTTTAAATCAAATGCCAACATACAATTGATCTTAAAAACAAAAACTTTAGTTTCATAAAACATATAAACAAAGATCAAACTTCAATAGTTATCATAAGTTTTTCAACTTTTACTATCTTCAACACTTGATTTCTAATAGATAGCAGGAAAGTCAGGTCTATTATCATCCTCCCCTATTCCACATAAACATTATATCCAAATAGATAGAATACTATGGGATCCTCACCTATTCCTAAAAATAAAAGAGTAAGCAAAAATGCCCAGTACGACAAACCAAAATCGCTTATGCATAAACAAACATCATACAAATTCACATACATCATCATATGCAACAAACATAGGTTATTATTTTTATTTAGCCAAGCAAGCAGCACAATTAGAGCTACTTGTAATCTAGTGTTAAACTCGAAGTAACTCATAACTCCGTATAAGCAATCAATATAGAAAATAATAATATAAACATATATTGATGTTAGGTACTTCCCACACACCCTAGGTACCATACTCGTACCACTTCCAAACTACCAGAATCATCTTTGCCCACGTCTCCACTCGAGACAACGTCACATGCAGTTCATCAGGGCGTTATCCTAGTAGCAACGGTCCTCTCAATCTACTAGACCTAACCAAAGACAAGCATCAAACTCAATTAAGGCCAGATAGTATTATGTCAATTTACAAATACTAAGCCTATAATCACAAACAACAAGTAAGGTGAGGATGTACTTGAAATAACTTTAGGAATAGAAAACTTAACTTCGCCAAAAACACCTTATCATAATCATATATTCATTTAACATATGTTTTCACAAAATAATCATAATTCTATTATCATATAAACGATAAACCAAAAAGAATTAAATTTCCTATATTCATACATACCTTTCTTCTATTGATTATAAAACGATAAAATCTCTCAAGAGAACAGGGTTTCTCCAAAAACTCCTCCAAAACTATGACTCTCTTCAATAACAATCAAGCAACTTAGAAAATATCACATTTTTAGATCACCAAAAGAATTAAAAAGGATCAACTTACCTATTTCTTAATTCTTCTCCCTCCTTGATTGCAGGACATGAAATTTTCAACAAGACTTAGGGTTTTCTCTAAAACTCCTCTAAGATTAACTCCATTCACAACTAATAAGAAAACTTTAGGAAGGGATCATTCTTTTAGATCACTAAAGAAATGAAAATAACCAACTTACCTAGATCTTGATTCTTATTCTTCCTTGATGTAAGATTGCTAGCTTGAGAAAGGTTTTCTATATTTTAGGAAAGGTTTTGGAGAAGAAAGAATAAGGCTAAGGTATAAATAGAACATGGAAATCTTTACAAATTTCGTGTATGAAGGCTGGCATAAAGGCTGGCGACATAGAAAAGAAGGCTAGTAGCTTAGAATATACACTAGTGGCTTAAAACTCAACAGACAAAACTCTATGCATGAAGGCTGGCTCTTACACCGGTGGTGTCAATGTCGAAGTCGGTGGCTTACTCCTCAAGGCCGATGGCTTTGAGGCCGATGGCTTTGAGGTGGCCTAGCTACTACTTTCATAAATTTTTCTTAGACCACTCCCTCTTGGTCAAATATATCTGTTATATAACAATATATTGTTATTCATATTAAGGTTTTCCAAAACTCCTCCAACGATTTAATCCCTTCAACATTGATAAAAAAAAACTTAGAAGAGACTATTCTTTTAGATCTAAAGGATTGAAAAAAAAAAAAAAAAAACTTACCTATTGATTTGTGTATGCAATTCCTTGGAATAAGATACAAGCTTAAGAGAGAGAAAAAGTCCTAAGATTCAGCTTCGTAAGAAACTATTTAGAGAGAGAGATACGTTTCTTTTAGGTGAAGGAGGGAAAAATGCTATTTTTATCATTATTATTCATTTTAGAGTGGACTATAAAACCCTTTTATTTATCAATATATGACAACTCTACCCTTCACTATGATTTATTCATTTTTATATTACAGGTGTGATTGGTGAAAATTTCAAGACCAAAGGCATCTTCACGCCCATGATTTGTGAGATTAAGAGAGAAAGTATTAACTAAAGGCTTATAAGGGCATTTGTAAGGGCATGATTTCTAAGAAAGTCAATAATAGAGGATTGTAAGGGCATTTGTACACCCATGATTCTCAGTATGATAGGACGGCGCACCCTTAGGGAAATCTCCTGGGTATAAAAAGCAACATACCCATTCCTCAAACATCATGTAGTTAATTTCATTACAATTTATACCTGTTCATTGTGAGTACCTTTGGAGAGTTCTATGAGATTGTAAGTGTGTGTGAATTTTGCAATTTTGTGGTTTCCATTACCTTCAAGACTCAAGAGAAAGGATTGTTGTAGATTTTGTGTATTCAAACTTCATCATTGTGTAATCCAAAAAGGGGTTTCCTTCTTTCCTTATTCTCATGTTTTATTTCTTGTTCATTTCCACATTTTGTCATTGTTGTTGTTGTGGTTCCATCATGAGTGAGTAGCGATTTAGGGTTTACAAAGTCATGTTAATATAAATGTGCATAACTATGTGAATTCAACTTGATAATTGTTGATTTCTAGTGGTTGGAACTTCAATAAAGTTAAGATAGTGTAGTGCACCATACGATCTTGCAATAAATCTCAATTGAATATGATGAGTAACATTCCCATCAAGTACATATAGGTCGCTAAAATAAACTACTCTTGTTAATAGAAATGTTATTAGGAAGTTTGTGGCTATTGTTGTGAAATTCAAGAATAATAACAGAGATTAACGCAATCTTGACTTATCCATTCATTATGAAAGATTCTAATAAATGCAATTAGGATTAGAATTAAGTAGGTTTAAGCATTTCTACAAACAATAATTGATAGGAAGAAGAAGTATCGAATCATGTTGATATGATGGAATAAACCTATTGTGAATTAATATTGTTGTTGTCATTATGTTGTTTGTTGTATCAATATGGTGTAATTGAATTAAGTATAATTTAGTTATTTGAATTAGACTTGATACACTTAACTCTACTACTTGATTAGTTTGTTAATAGGAGGATTAATCTATACTAATGTTTGCATTCATTCCCTATAGAGACGACCCTATACTCATACATACTAACAAACGATAGGTAAACTTGTTTGTTAGATCGAGTGAAGGATAGGACATAGGTTTATAAATTTTAAGACTTAATAGCTCTAATTAGAGGGTATGTCACCATTTTTAGAGCTTCATCACAAATCCTAAGTCTACATAAGTGTCCTTGTAACTTCAAGGCTTGCTAAAGCTTTATAGCCCAAGCACTCGTGACACTTTCCATGGGCTTGCTAGCCTATTAAGTCAAGTTGGGCCTACTAAACTAAGTCAAATATAGCCTATCAACATTTGCTCCCTTAATTGAATCAGTAAAGTGAGTAGTAGCCTGAAAAATAGCCCTAAGGTTTAATAACTGACTTACTTAGCTAGCACAAAATGCCACGGATTGTCTCAGGCCACTTAAATTGCATCCCCAGTTGATTTTGGTTGATTAAGGACCACATGAACTCTATTAGCTAACTAGAGAGAGTAAAGCTTGAGGAGCTTTCAAGACCATTATTGGCTCTATTGATTGAGGAAACTTTGGAGTTAACAATGTAGGGAGTTAGTCGAGGTGGTGGAAGTCTGCTGGGACTCAAAGTAAGAAAGCTCGTGAGCTAAAGTAAAGCCTTGAGTTTATACTTTTAGTATGTTGGTATCTTGAGATCATATCTTCATGATAGGATAGTTGACATCATGGCCTCGAAGAAAGGTGATTTGTTTAAGAAGTTTTTGAATTTCAAAAGAAAGGGTGCACACATGTTAGTGGCTTTGAGATCTAATAGCGACCGTGTTGAAGCAACGTTTAAAATTTCAAAATGCACGCACTCTTCGTAAAAAACACATTTCCTAAGGTGACACTTTGCTTGATATATACATTCTTCCATTGCCATTTTAGAACCTTTTTTCATCCTCTTTCAATTTTCATCCATTATAGCATCTTGAAAGGAAATTCTTTTTTCTCTCCCTCTCAACATTCACTTGTCTACTTTAAGGAGCAGTTTTTGCCAAAGGACTTTTCATATTACTTCAAGGACCATGGTGAGTTGTGCTAAAAACCTATGTAACTGATTCCAATTGATCTTCCTATAATTCTAGTAGTAATGAAATATGTAGAGTTTTCAAAGAGAGTGGTCATACTAGGTCTCCCTTAAGCATAAATTACTTGAGTGATAGGGATAAGGAGACTAGCGAGAGCACATTGTCTGGCACTAGTTTTAGTAGTAGTATATTAGACAATGGTAATGGTGATGATAGAGATGGTGGTTCTTCGTCCATAAGGATAGTAGATACTGAAACTGACTAAAAGTCTATAGGATACCCCTAGACAAATACCTAGCGATGGGAGGATAAGAAAGGTGTTGCTTTGCTCTAGTTGAGGGAAAAACCTACTGAAGTCAGCAATGAAGTTTCCGAGAAGGAAACTAGGGACTTCATAAACAAGTTCATGTTAAAGTACCCAAAGGATTGGAAGATCTCAACCCTTATGAGGGTTCACATATCGAGCAAAAAGAGGATCTCCTATAATTCAAAGAACTTTAAATTTATCTAAGGATGCCTTTCTTAAATTTCCAAAGAAGGCGCTTGAATACTTTAAGTTGGCATAAACTTAAACTCTAACAAACTCTTGGAGCTGTTGGTGGCCTTCAAAGCCTTGTGTAAAAGGTTGGTCATAAGGCTAACTCTAGCTTTGTTTAAGACGTACTACATGCATAAGCATCATCATAGGGTGGTAGTATATCACAAACAGCCAAAGTCCTCTTAAAAGCTTTTCAATGGGCTCGATAACTTTATCGGGCATGTAAAGAAAAGTAAATAATGGTCGTAAGTGTCACAAAGAGGACCCAATATAGTTCGATTTCTACGTACCTTGGTACGACCCCAATAGGAAACTAAGTTCAACACCTAGGCACCTATGATTTCCAAGCGTGGTAGCATGCTAAAGAAGATGAAGATCAAGGTTGCTAAAAGAAGGCTCCACCAAAGAGGCCTATCATAAAGCCTAACTAAAGACCATAGCTTTGGGTCTACGAAACACTTCAAGGTTAGAGCCTCAATTTAAGAAGTAGAAGATTAGGTATCTAGCTCAAGATGTTCAAAAAAGGCTCCTCGAGCTTAGGTCTTTGTCTCCAAGTTGTAGAGTGTCTTAATTGCTATAGGGATAGTAGGCTTGCCGATAGTATAGGTGTCTCCTTGAGTGGAGGGCATTCAGAGCACCATGAAGGCCTTTAAGGGGATTGTACGATCGACAAATCTGGAGGCTACCACCTCTCCTCCTCAAGCTGCTACTTCACCTTAGGCAGTGCTCTAGGTTGTAATACTCCAAGTCAACTCCAAGAAGGCTTAGAGGTTTAGTGCTACACAATGCAGTTGTCACCTAGAGTTTGTTTGAGAAGATCACCCTACCCTCATGATCAAAAGATGTTGGATGCCTTATTGAGAGAATAGCTTAAAGACTAAAAGTTTGACCTTAAGGTATTCCACTAGGAAAGCGTATGAGGTAACCTAACTATGCATTTTGATGACTTCCATTTTACCTTAAGTTCATTTGCTCATGTTTCAATCACATATCGCAAATGTGGTGTCTATGCATTGTGTGGTGAGATTTGTAAGGGATAGCTAAAGAGAGGTATGGTTTAAAGTTCCTCCTACCCCATAACTTATTGTTGTTGAACTTTCTAACACTTTGACGTTTCTTTATTTGTAGTGCTCAGCAGAGGCAAAGCGTCAAGTAAAGGAAGCCAATGCTTAAGTTGATGACCTCATGAAGAAGCATAAGTTTAAGGTTGAGGACGTAAAATAGGAACTATTTGAGGCTGAGAAAAACAAAGCTATCTTCATATCACGACTCTATGAGATTAATGAGGGATATCAATATGAAATCAACATCCTTTGGAAGATGGTTATCTCTAAGGAAGATAACCTTTGAATCCTTAACTTAGCTAAAAATGTGCTAGAGTAGGCCAATAAAGAAATGGAAAGGAAGCTAAGAGTCAAGGTACAGGCCAAGGACGAGATGGAACAAAAGTTGAAGGATGAGGTAGCCCAACGTATCCAGCTTACTAGACATGTTGAGTAGCTTGATAAGAAAATGCAAAAGGAGAAGGTAAGCTCCAAATTTGTCAAGTTGTTCTTTTTAGTTAAGTCTTTAGCAAAATAATCATGAGCTTTTTCCTTATAAGATGATAATACTACTCTACAAGGTTAGGTCAACATCTTATGAAGTTAGGTAAGTAACCTATAGTCTAGAAAGGTCCTCACTCCTTAAGTCGAGAAGGCTTTGATTCAAAAACTACGAGATAGTGAGGAATAGGACAATATCCAAAGGCAGATAAACTTGGACATGTCAAGGCTTATTCATGATAATGTCAAAGAGGTATACCTCAAGCTCGGTCTAAGCTTCATGGACGACTAGCTTAGAGTAGGAGAAGGTGAAGAAGAGGAGAAAGAAGAAGAAGTAAAAGAATAGAACCCTCCAACTATTTACCTCCTTATAATCCTAAAAATGCTTCTCCTTAGGATTAAGATATCTCGTTGAAGCCTACGACTGCTGCTCAAAGAGGTCCTGTCACGCCCCGTAGGGTATCCTAAACGTAACAGCCCGCCACATACTAAGTAAGACTCTCGAGTTCTCTACCCGAGCCCTTCGGGAGTCTTAAATAGATGTAAAGCATTCCTTTACGACAATAGAATACTTCGACAAATGGAGTTAAACAGTTTAGCATGGCATTCAATAGCCACAGATAATAAATCAAAACGCATAATTATAGTTTACAAAATCTAAGGGGCATTCCCCTGCAAAATAATAACAAGTCCATTACAGTCATCCAGAGTCTTTAGTTTCCAATGGAAGTCTATACAAAAAGAAATGGATTAAACTTCTACGGAAAACTCCTATCTCCGGTACCTGTGTTGTGGCTTGCCTCGGCCTAAGCCATATAAACTCGTGCTGCAATAGATAAAAACTATGGGGGCGTAAGCTAACTAGCTTAGTGAGTAATAACTTCCATAACACAATTAAATACAATCATTCAAGCAAGTGATTATTCAAGCAAGTGTATGCACCATACAAATGTGATCAACAAACATATGACCAACCGGAAATCATATGTGGATGGACTTGCGCCCTCCATCCCGGGTTAGCAGATTAACGAATCCTGCGGTACGACGCCGTTTAAGCTCACGGTCAACTAACAATATTTCGTTTTATGGATCACGATTAACCAACAAATTCGTTTTATGGATCACGATTAACCAACATATTCGTTTTATGGATCACGGAAAACCAACCAATGCGAATGCCCAACCCCATCGTGATATGAATGAATTCAATTTACAATTGAAGTTGAATATTCATTAATTCAATTCTTTTAGGTGACCAACGAATATTCACAGACATTCATCGTAAGATACTAACCAATCAATCAATAGCTTAACAGCCGGTTTCGATATTCCTTAAGTTCCATTTCACATATCAGCAGTAAACAACATATATAATTCCCATATACCCCATCATGCATATGCCATTTCTCTTTATCTTTGCCTACACCACTAGTGCCACTACATTACAATCACATTCATTAATTGAGAGTGGAAGTAAAACTCACTCGGCCATTGGACGCCAATCTTCCTAGTAGTAGTAGTCGGGAGGTAGAGTGTCATCCTGCTCGGGATCACCTACCAAGCAAGAATAATCCTAATGAGACTCTCATTATGTAACTAAATCAAGCTATACATCTAAACTATATGGATTCGGATTTCTCGCTATTTGCGGAAGTTCCGACTTAAAACGGCCATAACTTGGTCATTTTAACTCAGAATTTCGCAAATTTTATATCGATCTCTATCTACTTCGAAAGATCTACCTATTTCTAGTATTATTTCCAAGTTTTGAAAATAGTAAGGTCACGGAACAGCGGGATCAGATCTGTTCCGCAAATGTTCCAATCTCAAAAATTTGTTTTGCTTTTGATAAGAAGTGTTCCTAGATGATGATTCATGCATGAATGATATGGGAATGAATTACTAATATGAATGCCATGTGATGAACTTAATATATGCATGGTCATAATAATTTTTGTGATAATAAACTCTTATGAACTCTTAAGTGTTGGAAAATTCCCATAAAGATTATTTCTAAGAAGCTATTTTTCCACATTATACTCCTTAGGGTTTCCTTGACTTTTAATCTTGTAATCCACTTGTTATTTAACTAAAAATAAGTTCTCAAAGTCTATATTAATCATGGCCTTCATTCATGCATAAGAATTCCCATTTTTCATTTGGTAAACATCTTTGAACAAGCTTTTTTGTAAAAATCCGAATTTTCTAAATTTCATTTTCTTGCATATTTCTTAAGGAAAACTTGTCTAATGCATTAAAAATTGAAGCTCCAATATATATATATTATCTAAGGACTTCATTTAGCTTATAAAACATCTAATTTAGACTTAAATACCAAGTGTTCTTGTAGGCATGAACCTAAGTTACGAATTTTAACTATTGATCAACATTCCAACATTTCTCATTCTAACTCCACCACTTGTTTTACATTCCTATCATGCCTAAACTCATCTAAACTTATAAAAATCATTCCTTCAATATACCTATTACACATACCCTTCATTTTTCTTATGAAACATGAGTTTAGAAATGATTTTGGTGGTTTTCAAAGTAGGGTTTCCATTTCATCCGAATTTTCAACATTTCATATATGACAAAGTCCTTTCTTTTTCAATGTTCTTGCTTCCTATATAAAGATCTACTATCAAACACCTCTATTCATAAAACAATACTATATTTTTATGATCATCAATGCATGAAATTAAAAATGACTCTATGATCATACATGTAAATGACAATGTGAGTGTCTAAACTTTAGATCTACTAACTACAATGCATGAATCATAAATATCATGGCATGAACATTAATAATATATAAGATCTCTATTCTACATGCATGAAAAAGATGATCTTAACATAAACACATCTAAACACTAGATCCATGTCTTGTGATGGCTTGATATTCTTGTTCATGTGTTTTCATGTCCCTAACAAGAGCTCATTGGGATTTAAATGAGAAAACACCAAGATATAGTCTTGCCATTACAAGATCTAGGATGAACAAGGTCTAAAATCAACATACCAAAGGAGGATCTAAGGTAGAAATGGAGGAATTTTGAGTTGAAAATGCAAGAGGGAGAGGGAGGGGAGGGGGCTCACGGCAATATAAAGAGGAGAAGGAGAGAGCTTTTTCTCTTTTTCAAAATTAAAACAAGAAGAAATGAAGAGAGAGAGAGAAAAATATGTTTATAATATGAAGAGTATGTATATGAAGCATGGGGGGGGGGGGGGGGGGGGGGGGGGGGGGGTGGGGGGGGGGGGGGGGGGGGGGTGCGGTGGGCGCCGGCCATCCATGTGTGTGTGTGTTGTGTTTTGAAAAATTGAAATTTTGTAATTTAGTTAATTAAAATGTAATAAATGTGATAATTGATTAAGAGACAAAATTTCTTGGAAAAGAAAATTGAAATGAGTAGTTGTAAGGATGTAAGAATAGGGTATGGGTAGTGTGTAGTGTAGGTTGTACTTGTGAATAGTAGACAAGACATCTACTTTACCGGTTGTTCCGAAAACACGGGAAAAGCTATAACTGTAATTTTTATAGCTCGGAAAATTATGAAATTGATATTTTTGGAATCCTTATAAAATTACGGTTCTAATGAATATTCCGAATATTTTTCTGAATCCGTGGTCCGGGGCACGCTTTTCCGTAATTGAGCTCGGGAAGGCCCGGAATTGAAAAATTCCCGAATTTAAAACTTTCAAAGGTTTAGAATGTACTTTTAAACAATAATTCAAATTCATTTACTTCATAATATTTATTTTATTATAAAACCGAAGGAAAGCCGGATTTAGGGTTCCTAGGCTTCACTCACTAGACTCAAACTGGACCGGATTAGGGTTTCGCTTCCAACTCCCGGGTTTCTTGACTACTGAGTATACCGGGGTTTACAACCTCCCCACCTTAAATAAAGTTTTGTCCTCAAAACGGAACTGACATACCTTGCCCTTCAAATATCTCGGGACTTTCTCCGGATTTCCTCTTCAGCTTCCCATGTTGCTTCCTCAAAGGCATGATTCCTCCATAACACTTTCACGTAGTGAATGTCTTTGTTTCGTAGCCTTTGAGTTTTCTTATCCAATATCTTCACTGGGTGTTCTTCATATGTCAGGTTTTCCTTCAACTGAATTGGTTCCAATTCCAGAATCCTTTCTGGGTCGGCAACGTATCTTCTCAAAACTGACACATGGAATACATTGTGGATCCCGGACAAATTTGGTGGCAGGGCTAGCCGATATGCTAGATCTCCGACTCTTTCCAGGATTTCGAAGGGTCCAACGTATCTCGGGCTTAACTTCCCTTGTGTACGCATCCTCTTGATACTTTTAATCGGGTTTATCTTCAGGTATACATGATCACCCACCCTGAATTCAAGCTCTCTTCTTTTCAAATCTGCCCAGCTCTTTTGCCGGTCCTGAGCTTCTTTCATTTTCCGCTGAATCAACCTCACTTTATCCGCGGCTTCTTGTACCAATTCCGGCCCAATTGCTACCTTTTCTACTTCATCCCAAAACAAAGGGGATCTACAACGCCGTCCATACAAAGCTTCATACGGTGGCATCTGGATGGTGGAGTGATAGCTGTTATTGTAGGCAAATTCGATCAGGTGTACATGGCTATCCCAATTCCCTTTGAATTCCAAGGCACACGCCCTCAACATGTCTTCTAGGGTTTGGATCGTTCGTTCAGACTGTCCATCGGTCTGAGGGTGATAGGCCGTGCTAAAATGCAATTTAGTGCCCAAGCTCTTTTGCAAGCTTGTCCAAAACTTGGACACGAATCTCGGGTCTCTATCGGAGATAATCCCTGCAGGTATACCATGTAATCTTACGATCTCTCTGATATAGATCTTGGCTAACCTTTCCATTGAGTAGGTCATATTTATGGGTAAGAAATGCGCCGACTTAGTCAATCGGTCCACTATTACCCATATTGCATCACAACCAGATGGAGTCTTGGGAAAACCACACACAAAATCCATGGATATCTGATCCCACTTCCATTCGGGAATGGGTAAGGGCTTTAGCAATCCGCCCGGTCTTTGGTGCTCTACTTTCACCTGTTGGCATACTGGACACTTTATCACATAATCTGCCACATCTCGCTTCATGCCATTCCACCAGTAACGGCTCTTCAAATCTTGATACATTTTGGTGCCTCCCGGATGCATGGTATATCCGGAGTTATGTGCTTCACTCATTATTTCCTTCCTCAACTCCTCGTCCTCTGGTACACACAGCCTTCCTTTCATTCGGATCACATCTTCATCATCTACGGCAAAGTCAAGGTACTTTCCTGCTTGGGTTTCCCTTTTTATCCTTTGTATCACCTCGTCATATCTTTGGGCTTCTTTGATTCTCTCTATGAGGGTCGGTTCCAGTGCCAAGTTGGATATCTCAAGCTCAGCGCTTTGATTATGAACTCGATCCTTAGCTTCTCAAACTCCTTAATCAAATCTCTTTGACTCGTGATCAAGGCGGCTACTTCTCCGTGATTCTTCCGACTTAGGGCATCCGCGACCGCATTCACTTTCCCTGGACAGTAATTTATTCCCAGATCATAATCCTTTATTAATTCTAGCCACCTCCTTTGTCTCATGTTTAGCTCCTTCTGTGTGAACAGGTATTTAAGACTCTTATGATCTGTATATATCTCACACCTCTGTCCATACAGATAATGTCTCCATAACTTCAAAGCAAAGACAACAGCAGCTAGCTCCAAATCATGCGTAGGATAATTCTATTCATGCGGTCTCAATTGCCGAGAAGCATATGCAATAACCTTCCCCTCTTGCATCAGGACGCATCCAAGGCCATTCCTTGAGGCGTCACTATGTACCGTGTAGGGCTTTTCTGGGTCTGGTAAAACTAGAATCGGTGCCGAAACCAATCGTCGCTTCAATTCCTGAAAGTTGTTCCCTCTTGTCCGTCCAAACGAATTTCTCATTCTTTTGAGTTAGTGAGTCAGTGGCTTGGCTATCTTAGAGAAATCCTTCACAAACTTGCGATAGTAGCCAGCTAATCCCAAGAAACTCCTTACTTCGGTAACCGTTTGCGGTGGTTTCCAATCCACTACAGCCTTGATCTTTTCGGGTCAACCGATATCCCATCACCAGTTATTACATGTCCAAGGAATGATATTCTGTCCAACCAAAAATCACATTTGGACAGCTTGGCATACAGCTCATTATCCCGTAAGGTTTGCAACGCCAATCGAAGATGCTCCTCGTGTTGCTCTTTGGTCTTTGAATATATGAGGATGTCGTCTATGAAGACTATCACACACTTATCCAAAAGTGGCTTATAGACTCTATTCATCAGGTCCATAAATGCAGCTGGTGCATTAGTCAATCCAAATGACATTACCAGGAACTCGTAGTGTCCATAACGAGTACGAAAAGCCGTCTTAGGTACATCCTCAGGCTTAATCCTCAACTGATGATACCCTGAACGTAAATCAATGCGTGAGAACACACAAGCCCTTGCAGTTGGTCAAACAAATCGTCAATTCTTGGCAAGGGATACCGATTTTGACAGTCACTTTATTAACTCCGGTAATCGATACACAATCTCATCGATCCCTTCTTCTTTACAAACAAAACGGGTGCGCCCCATGGTACACTTGGTCTTATAAATTTTGATCCAGAAGTTCTTGCAACTGTGTCTTTAGCTCCTTCAACTCAGCCGGTGCCATCCGGTATGGCGCTTTAGATATCGGTCGGTGTTTGGAGCCAAAACATCTCAAAGTCAATTTCTCTTTTTGGCGTAATCCCGGCAAAATTTCTGGAACACATCCAAGTATTCATTCACCACTGGAATATCCTTTTCCTCACGGGTTTCCCCTTCATCCAAGACACCCTCAATCGGTATTATCTCCTCATCCTCCATCATCAACTCAAACGAGCTCAACTCACCCTTCTTGGGACTAAGGTTCCTCCCACGAATTCTACTTTTTCTCCCGATTGATCATAAAAACATACTGTCCTCCTTTGGCAATCCACTATTGCTTTCACTTTACTTAACCAACTCATTCCGAGGATGATTTCGTATTTGTTCATTTCCAACATTATTAAATCACTTTTGGAGTGGTGACCGTGGATTTCAATGGACAATCTTTTATCAGTTCTCGGGTTGACACAACACTCCCTGTGGGGGTCTTAATCCTCAAGTTAACCGTGGTTGTGGCTATAGGCAATCCAAGTCGGTTGGCCAAACTATAGGTGATGAATGAGTGGGTTGCTCCCGTGTCAAATAAAACATAGGCCTCCACGCTATTCACTCGTATGTGTCCTGAGGTCAATAAACACCCATCACATATGGTCCTTAAAATACTCTTAAGGCTATCCACATAGGGTCTCTACTTCCAGCTTTCCATAACATATTCAATTTCATTTAAACAATAATCCAAATTAAATAACTTAATTTCAACTTAGGAGAGTTTCCGCTACTAACCTGTCACCAGGCCGCCCAGCATCTCGCTTTATCCAAAGCTGCCAACTCCACTTCCTCATTTTCGTCTTCTCCCACCATCCATTGGCCTTCCAAATTATACAGCCTCATCCCATGCATCGCTGAAGCTGCCGACTCCCGCTCCTTGTTACCAGACCTCATGGGGTTATACTACTCGAGGTTCCGAAGGGTCGGGTGGCCACGCTTTTCCATTGAGAACATTCGGAAGCTAAGTGTCCTTTCTCTTTGCAAATAAAGCAAGTCACTGCCAGCTTCTTCGGCACGTATAAACCATGTGCCAGCATCACCACAAAAGTAACATTTGTTCCTCAACAGCGGGCATTGTCTAGGAAGCATGCGTCCCCTTACATTTCCAGCACGTGACATTAGTCTTGAACTGGGTCGGCTTGCTGCTAGACTCCTCTTTAAACCCTTGGTACGGCCTGTACCTTTTCCTTTGAACTCTGAGCTCGAGGCATCAAACGGCCTCTTTCCAAATACCCTGTTTTTTCAAGCTCCTGATATTTCCTTTTTCGCCCCTTCAATTACCCGAGCCTTCGCTAACCATCTCAGGGTAGGTCCTTACTCCAAACGCTTCCAACTTAATCCGCAACTCCTCATCTAAGCTTCCCAGGAACACTTGCTTCTTTCAACTCTTCGCTATCCCTGAAAGACTCAGGTGCATACTGCAGCAAGTGGACGAAGATGGCGGCATTTTGATTGTTGAGTGGTAGCTGTTGTTGTAAGCAAATTCTACCAAAGGTCAATGTGCTTCCCAACTTCCTTTAAACTCCATGACACATGCTCGCAACATATCTTCTAAGGTCTAAATAATGCGCTCTGATTGTCCATCGGTTTGTGGATGATAGGCTGTACTGAACTATAATTTAGTTCCCATACATCTCTAAAGACTTGTCGAGAACTTTGATACAAATCAAGGGTCTCGATCCGATACAATTCCCGCTGGAACTCCATGTAGCATTACAATCTCCTTCACATATAACCAGGCCAACTTCTCCATTGGATAGATCATGTTGATAGAAACTAAGTCCGCCGACTTGGTAAGTCGATCCACTATAACCCATATGGAATCACATCAGCTAATTTCGAGTAAACCACATATGAAGTCCATCGTAACTTGATCCCACTTCCATTTCGATATGGTAACGGCTTCGAGAGTCCTCCCAGTCTTTGGTGTTCATCTTCATTTGCTAGCATGTAGGCCACTTCATCACAAATTCAACTACATCTCTTTTCATGCATCCACCAAAAGTGGATTGAAACTAGTAGATTTACACACTAATAATTTTCAATTTCAAACAACGGTGTAATACTTAACCGGTTAGCAAAATCACTTGGTGCAATGCAGTATTTTCTTAAAAGTCCATCGTGTCATAGGACTAATACTAATTATTAAAAACTGATTTTTACCCTAATCTAAACAATTGAAAGTTTAGGTTTTTTATTAATCTATATAATTAACTAAAATTGACTACAAATGATGTAGCGAACTAAAACCGTATGTTTAGCAACAACAATGAGAGATATGGGTTTAAGAGATGCAAAAATATATGATAATGCATTTATATTCTCATTTGAAATGATTCATGCTTCAAATTGATAAATAAATTGAATATTTAGGATTAATCAAATTCACTTAGAATTGCTCAACTCTCAAAGTAACAAACTTTCATAGCATAAACTATCATACCAAGAAATTTATCTATGATTAAAGTTTAATAGCAATTTGCTCTCACCAAATTACTATTCTAGTTAAAGCTACAAATAAGCACCGCCAAGTGACCTAAATTTGCAATCCTAATCGCATAAAGATTAGTGAAATCTAAGTTTCATCACAAGCTTGCATATCTCTATGATTAATCTTATTCAAAAACCTAAGTTTTTACTTGTGTAGACCATTGAATCCCTTTCGGGTATCTCTAACCCTATCCATCTACACCTATGTTGATCAGCATAAATCAAATAGATTATAAGTGCAAATAACTAAATTCCCAATTAATCATTTCAATATCAATATGATTCATATATCATTTCATCAAATCCATTTATACATAATCAAAAAATCAATGAAGAACAACATCTCAATATACAATCAAGCTACAAAAATGATAAAACAAGATTGAAAACACCTTAACAATGGTTTTATTCCATAAACTGGAGTCTTCAAATCCATAATCCCACAAATAATGGCATTGTTTGACTGTAGCTAAACCTTAATCGCCTCTAAGTGCGAGTAAACATTAGGGTTTTAGTGCCTAATGGAAAAACAAACTCATTTGTGAAACTCTCTTTTTCTTACTTTTCCAATGATTTTTTCGAATTTCTCCCTAACAAAGAAGCCTTAGATTGTATAATCAAAACATTCATCATTTTCAGCTAATTTTTGCAGTTACAAAAAGTAAGCCGGCAGTTACAATTTCTTCGCTACAGTGCTTAAGCGGTTACGTAAAACGCATGTACATTGGCAGCTTTGGCTTCGGCGTTAACGGTTTGCATTCTGTGGATGAACCTATGCTGCTTCAACGCCGGCGACGTAAGGTTTGAAATGCAGCATACAAATAAAACTTCAAGCTGGCCAGATTTAATCAAAGGCTACTATCAATGAAGCCTTCAAAATTTCAATTCTGTGGACTCTAAGCCATCTCAACGCCTGCAGCTTTGATCCCAAAAAGCTGTGTTGAATCAAGTTGCAGAAGCTGGCTTAGAATCCCTCTACACTGGCAGTGTTGAGTCAGTGCTAGATTTTTAGCTTCTGATCTTCAGCATAACTCCGCCCCAAGGCCGCGGTGTATAAAGTAGATTTGTCGGCCTTTGATTTCTTAATTCTGTTCCATGTCAAGGCTGTTTAACGCCGGTAGTGTAGAAGCAGTGTTGAAGCTTTAATCTACTATCATCTCCAAGCCGGATATACGCCGACGGCTTATAATCTAAAAATTGGCGTACCCTTTGAGATTCTCAATTTCCAAATCAATTTGCATTGGAATGCTTTTCCTTTGATAACTTTGGACTTGAAATGCTTACCTTTGATAAATTTGGACCTGAAACATAAACCAAAACAATCCGAGTACCAATTGTGGAAAATTTATGAATTTCAACTCAAATTAATCACTAATCGCTGTTAAAGTTTGTAAAATATGATCTTATCAACTCCCCTACACAACTTTTGCTTGTCCTCAAGCAAAACAATAAGAACAAAATTTTTTAAATTTTCATAGATAGTACAATTCTTCTAATTCAACCATCAATTCTTTTCTTAACTTGCTTTCTGTACCTATGCTCTAATCACATTAGTTTCTTGTAATTAGAGTACTTTAATTAAAATTTTGAGGCTAATCAAAACAAAACAAGTTTTAATCTCAGTCTTTAACAAAAAAGATTCATTCAAAGTGGATACACAATCCACTAATGAAAAATACTCATTTAGACTTCACTGGACTTTTAGCTTATATATACTCTTAGTAACACAAAAATGAAAGCATGTGTATCACTTTTTCGTTAGATTTTCTCCTCGTTATCATAAGTCTCCTTTCATTTGAATCTTTGCTTTCATTTTTTTTTTTTTTTACCATACAAGCATTCATTTTCTTTTTGGGAGATTTAATCCTCCATCTTTTCTTTTTTTTTTTTTTTTTCAAAGTTCAAAAGTTGAACTTTTGCCTTTCCTCCCTGCTTGTTATATGATTCATTGAGTCGTATCCCGGATTCAACACTCAGTTACCAGGTTCAAAATACCCCTAAGAACTGTCATGCCCCAATAGGTACCCTAAATGTGACAGCCCTCGTACACCAATATTAAAACTTAAGAATGACTACCTTAGTCACTCGAAAGCTCATCAGTACAAAGCGTACATTATATCAAAGGAAGGCCGATGGAGTAATGCATTTTAAGATCTTGGCAGCGTACAATAAAACAACACTTCATATATTTCACTGAAAATATAAAGTCTTACAACTTCAAGGGGTATTCTCCTGATAATTTCCATAACAACATGTCTTACTAAGATAAATAATTAAAGCTAGAATATTTTAGAAGAAATCCACTCTGAGACTTCAAAACAGAGTTCCTCCAAAAACTTCCCAAAATAAAGATTTACTTTGATAATCAAGATGGTCTCGGGTGCAAGATAACGATCCTGCAATATCAAAAGTCTATAGGGGTATAAGCATAATGTAATATACTAAATAATTTTAAGTCGTAAGTGTTCACAAGCTACTAAATTCTAATATGCCTTTTATGTGATGTTAAAAATAGGTTAAGTTTGATCAATTTCGTGTTAGAACAAGATTGACATCAATTGGATTATTTTCTTAACTTCTATAATAAAGACCGGCATCTCTGATGAAAACGCCGCCAGCCTATGTCTTAAGTTTGCCAGCGTACTTTGTAACAGATTGTACGCCATCTCCTGAATCAACGCCGCCGGCGTACAGACGCGTCGATAGGAAATAGCGTTTTCTTAACATTGGAGAAAGCTGTAGACGTTCATAGGGTTTCTTTTCTACACCGCATGAAAGCCGCCGGCGTAGGTCCAAGATTTGCCGGCATATGAAGGGACGATTTGAATTCTGGGAATCAAAGCCTCAACGAACGCTGCCGGCGTTCATGTAGATCTGGCCAGCGTATGGTGTAAGCCGGCAAAATCTACAGGTACGGCACCGGCGTAGAGCCGGTATGACCAAATTCTATAAATACGAAACGCAAAAATAATTTTCGATAGACATTTCCTTATATCATTTCCCCTTCGTATAAGAGTTCTAAAGCTTCTTGGTGATTTAGGCCTGGAGAATCATTCGGAGGGTGTTACTAATTAAAAGTAAGTGATCTTAACCTTCTCATTTGGATTATATACAAATTTGTATAAGTATCTTAGTTTGGATGGATATTCATGAAGGATTTTGAAGAATAAACCCTAGCTCGTGTTTTGATCAAATAGGAAGAGAAGAAACAAGTATTATACGTTCCATATCAGTAAGTATAAGTTTTGAATCCTCTTTAAACGAAATTGGACACTTTGATATTTCGATATTGATCATATGAAATGTTTTATAGGGTTTGGTGGAAATTCTGATTTAAGGATTTGAAATATCCGTTCTTTAATATATTGGAGGTGCTTGGGTTATTGATCAGTATAATTTGAGTTTGGGAAGTTCTGTATCAGTTAGTTTAGATAGGTTGTTTTATGTTAAATATTGCGATCATGTCTGTTGAATATATATATATTATATATATTGTAACAAGACATTTGGAGTTGTGAAACTGTGGTTGATTTGGATATAAGAATTTCTGGAGTTTTGGTTGACTTTGTGTTGTTGGTATCAAATTCTGAGGATTTGATTTGGATTCCTGAAATTTAGGAAGGTACCCAATCCATTGTTAATGTATCTTGTAGATTAGAATTTTTGTGAATGGATAGAACAGAATTGCATAATGAACTTAATAAATATTCGGCTTTATAATTGCCTGTCTGGTTTGTTGGCTTTGACCAGTAGAGACCTGGCAGACAGTGATATTTGAGGCACCCTGATGATCTTAGTATGAGGTTGTCCCGAGTGGATTCGTGCTAAGAAATGATTCTGGTAGAATTTAGGTGTTCAGGAATTGGATGTTTAGGGAGTACCCACTCATCCATATATGTAATATATTACTTATTTCAAATCAGTTGTTTTTTATAGCAAGTCTGAGTTACTCTGGGTTCAGGATTTATGTATACTAGATTCTGAACTGTGTTGTTTTGCTGGACTAAAATAGATAATAAACTGTTGTATGCATTTAGTTTAGTTGCATTTATTATGTATGTTGTTTGTGCATAATCTTGCTTGAACTGGAATGGATATTATCATACTGGGCTTCGCCGCTCATCCTATTATATTTCAGTGCAGGGATGAAATGTGATTTATGATCTTTCGGGTTTTGATATCATCTATGAGGATGGGGATGGCATTAGCGATCCTGACTATCCTGCTGATGACTAGTTGTATCATAGATGATATAGGATGGATCAAGAAGACTTTAATGATTGATTTATATTTTGTTTATTGAAATTTTAAGTTGTATTTGGAGATTTCATGTGGTGACAGTTTTAAGGCATGGTTGACTTGTTGACCTGCAGTTATGTCAACAATGTCTAATAAGTTGATATGAGGATTACATACTTATCATATGAATTATTTATTGAGGACTACATATTTTTTTTATAATACCTTGAGAGTTATACATGTGATATTCATGTTTTTGGAAATTATAGCCTAGCGTGTTCTATTAAGAGAGAACACGTGGCGGGTTGTAATGCCAACAGGTTAAGGCGTTACACATAACTAGCTTAGTAAGATAATCCTTACACAAAAGTACTCATAACAAGTATTCAACCAAGTTCATTAAACAAGCATATGAAATGTAACAACCATATGATCAAACAGTACATACGATTATCCGGTTTCTATGTGTGATGGATTTACCCATCCATCGGTGGTTAGGGAATGATTTGAACTGGGCTCCCAATGACCACCTTAAAAGTTTGCACGCGTCTTGGGGTTCCAACGAACCGTACTACTAGTCCCTAGCTTTTTTTACCCAAAGCGATCAATCCGGCTCGGCTACAACTTGAGGCCGTATTCCCCGAACGTTCTAAACCCTCAAGATGTAGCTAGGCAGCTTACCTTTCCGGTCCCACGTTGATGAGTAGTAGCAAAAATTTGAAATGATATTCTAAGTGATATGCATGAGTAATTTATTATATGGGTATTCTAATATGACATTAAATCATTTAAAGTGATCAAGATATAAATGCACACATAGCAATACATACATAGAAACAATTATATCAATCACAGATCGAGTTCCGATATACTTATCATTCATTGATCGAACATAACAATTCACATACATAATTCCCATGATATCCCACATGCATATCAGTTTTATCTTTTCCTAACATCTAGTGCTCTATTCTACAAGCACATACGCGAATACATAAAAGTAAAGGAAACTCACTCGTCCATAGCGATCTTCTATGAGTTGAAGTAATCCTTGGGGAAGAGAAGATCTTGGTCCTCGATACCTAAACAAAAGAAATACCTGAAGTGAGTATCTCATCTAAGATCTATTCAAAATCTCTAATTCTATCTTATTGGATTCGTCAAAATTCGCATGAATGGAAATTCCAACTTAAAATAGCCATAACTTGCTCATTTTAACTCGGAATTTCGTATATTATATATCCATTTCTACCTACACAAAAAGATCTATCCATTTCTAAGATTTTTATCAAAAGAAGTCATTTGGGCCTCAGAATAGTGTCATACAGATTTGTTACGAAAATTCAAGATTTCAAAACTAGAGTTTTCAAACTTTTCTTCATTCAAGGGCTCTTATACAAAAATATAGATATTTTGTATGGTTGAAAAATCCTTTGAATATATATATATAGACTCAAACTATAATCATGAATTTGGTGGTGTTGTCTCAATAATGATTTTGCAAAACAATGTGTCTTAAAAGTGAGAAAAGCTAAGACTTAAAAATCTCCTTTTTAGTTTGCTGGAAAATTTTATAGTGAGTATTTTTCTTCTTAACTCCATTTCTTAATGTTAAGAATAATTAAATTTTCAAAAAGTAATTTTAGTCTTTTATGATTCCTACAATTTTATTTCTAGTGGCTGAAAAATGTAGTTTTTCTAAATATTTCTTGGTTATGTGATCTAAATTTTTCTAAATTTGATCCCAAGAATAACATCAATGATCTTATAAGTTATTTATTATTTTTATTTCCTAAGTAAAGCTTATCCTTAGAAAGGTTATTCTTTGATAATTTTATAAAACTTATCTAAAACTTAGTATGTTGATGAAAACTTTACATATGAGTTTAAGAAAACTTTCAGTTAAACAAAGAATTAAGTTTAAGAATCTTTCTTATTTCATTGGTTTGAAAAGAGAGTTTGTGATAACTTTATTTTATGTATTCATTGATAAATCCCATATAGTATTATTACTAAAACTTGAGCTAAACTTATCTAACTTTAGAAAATATTTGTTAAGATAAAACTTTAAGTTTTTATGGAAGAATCATTTCTTATGTGACAAAATTTTTTTTAAAGAGAGTTCTTATTAAACTCATTTTCATTATGGTTGAGACAATATCATGTTCATGCATGAATGAGAATATGTAACTATGAGAAAATAATAAAAATAACATAATAAGATAAATTTAATAAGAGCGTAAAAGTAAAGTCAAATATTGGAACCTTAGCTTTCATCAAGGTATCTCAAGACAAAGAATAGATTAGTCCCAAAAAAAAGGAAAAGAAAAGAAAAGAAAGAATTGTTTTGACTTTATATAGACAAGTCTAAGCTAGAAAGACTAGTCTTAATAATTTGCATAAAACAAGTAAATAAATAAATTGCAAAGCATAGAAATAAATAAATAACAAGTGAGCTTATATGCTCTAACGAAATATATACATAATATACATAATACTATAAGAAGTTAGATTAGAACAAATAATGACATAATAACAACAACATAATACAACATAATAGAAGACATGAACAAAAATAAAAATGAATATATTGTTGCTTCTTTAAGAAACATACACTAAGCTCATGTTAAGTTAAATGAACATAATGAGTGAATAAGATAAATTTTATCTAAGGTTTATGTTTTTGTTAAAGAGAAAAAGAATGGATTGTAGTATTATGTACGAATTGAATTTATAGAGGGAAGAGAAAACTTGAGAGAGATTTTGAGAGAGGGATTTTATGGAGTGATTTTGGTAGAGTTTTAGTAGAAAATGAGTTGTGTGAAAGAATAAAGAAGGAAGGGGGTATTTATAGAGTTTTTGAATGGAAATTAGATGCAATTAAACAAATTGAAAAAGAAAACAAATTGAGACTGATGAGAGAGAGTGGATGGACGGCAACATGGGGAATAAGGGAGAGAAATTGATTAAATTTGTTGTTTTGTAATAAAAAGAAGTAATATGTAAAATGTGATGTGATTAAAGTTGTATGAGGAAGGTAAATTTGTAAGGTATAGATATGGTAGAGTGTAAGAATAGAGTATTAAAAAAAGTAGAGATAGATGAATAGTAATAAATAGTAGAAAAATACTAGAAATAGTAGACTAGACAATTAAAATACCTGTAGTAAAGAAAATATACGTAAATAAGCCATATCTGATATTTTTAGTTATCAAAAAATTCTAAAACTGATATTTTTTGAATCCTTATATTTTTATGAGTCTACTGGTATTGTCGGAATATTTTCACTATCCGATGTACCAGGGCACGGTTTTTGAAAACTGATCCCGTTCGGATCCAAAAGACACTAGAAAATTATGAATCTAATATTTTTAAGCTTTCCTATGTTATTACGAACCATATTCCATAATTATCTTAATTTTGTTGTCTAGGGTTTAAGAACAAGGGATTGCCAGATCTAGATTCACTAGACTAAACATAAAACTAGGTCAACTTTAGGGTTCCGGTTCGGCTTCCGGTTCTTAGGGTTTGCTTATATTATCGAAAAATCTAGAGGCTTACAAGAACTCTTCCTCACTTTCACATTCAAGTTCGGATACTCATGACTTCATTTTTTAAGTCAGAGGAGTAGACGCTATGCTTGTTTCTTTCTTTTTAAATGCAATAACAAATTTAAGACTTATTTTTATAAAGGATCACTAAGTTAAAAGTTTCATTTATCTTTTTCAGTAAGTGTTATAAAGTTGTAAACACAACTCAAAGAATATATACAAATTAAAATTTCCTAGAAGTAAACCTGTTTATTTTTCACAAAAGGACTCGACCGACTCTCAAATTTCCAATTCTAAAGTTAAAAATAAAGTAAACTTGTTCCTTAAGGATTTCACAACTTAATTTTAACTAAGTAAACCAATCATAATAGTAGGTGAGTAAAGTACTTTAGCAAGTTATTTTCATTGTTTCTTTGTTTTTTCAATGCTATCAATTAATATTTTAGACTATCACCAAATTTTTGAAAAAATTTAGCAGAATTTCACCATAAATTGCTTTAAAACCAAAAATTTAAGGTGGTTACTCAGATCAATCATGCAAATGTCATATATATATATATATATATATATATAGCAGCAATTCAGACACAACAATTTAGACATCCAGATCAAGTTCACAACTTCATTCATTCTTCAGCAATTAATCCCTTCCCCCACACTTCAATCAAACAGTGTCCACACTCTTTCTCAGCAAATTCAATTATAGGAAAGGAATAAAAAGTGCAAGAAAAATAAATTGGTACTTTCTTGACTTCATTTGTTTCAAAGTCATCAAAATTTGATCGCAAGAGAGAGTTTTGCTTTGTTTGTTGTTCTGTAGTCACTACAAAAGAAAAACAAAAACAAAAAAATAAAAGCAAAAAAAAAAAGCTATCAACTAAGATAAGTATAGATCGTAAAGAGTCTACCCACAGGGACTTGGGTGCTCAAAATAAGTACAGGCCAATAAGAAAAATAAGAAATAAATAAAAGCGAAGGAGAGCTAGCAGGGTCTCTAGCTCTCTGCGCCTGGACTAGATCTGTTGTTCTGCTCTAGGCTGGCTCTGGTGGTGTCCTCTAAGCTAGCAGTGGGAGTATGCTCTAAGTTGAGACTAGACTTTGAAGAACTCCCATAATTCAATTCCTCCCCATTAAGCATGAAAACTGGTAAAAATTGAAATTGCAAAATATACGCTGGCAAATCTGTCGAGTACGCCGGCGACTTATATGCCGGTGTATTAAATTTTAATTCTTGCCGAGAGCAAATGGTTAGCAGCTTTGCATTATACACTATCGGCGTATAAGTCTATGCTTGATTGAACGCTGGCGGCGTTTTAAACCCAAATGCAGGCGTTCATCGGGATGAAAAGCCTTTAAAGATGATAATTATGCCACCCCAAAACACTGGTGGCGTAAATAACATTAAGCAGGTGTTCTCTTGAATTTGGCCTCTATTGCATACGCTAGCTATAAGCAGACAGCTTCAAATCTTCTCTTGCCGGCGTTCAGCATTTTTTTCTCTTTAGATATATATATATATATATGGCCCTAAAAATTATTTTTAGTACTCCAAAAGTTAGAATACTTACCTTGCAATTCCTTAAAGCTTTGCAATTTGACTAAATCGTTCCTCATTCTCTTTTTTAAATTGAATCTCCCCATTTATAGCTCAATTGCATGATCTGTACACACTGAACGCTAAGTTAGTAAAAAAAAAAAAAAAAACTACTGTTAAGTTAAACATGGGTTGTCTCCCAAGAAGCGCTTAGTTTAAAGTCGCTTAGCCGACTTTTCTTGTTTAAACTCAGCTTGGATCTTGAAGATCCAAGTTCTTCTTACTTGCCTTCACAAATTTCCTCTCCCAAAAGTGTTTCAGTTGATGACCATTGACTTGGAACGGCTCCTGTCCATCTTTCTTGATCTCAATCACCCTATAGGGAAAAATTTTTGTGATCTCAAATGGGCCAGACCACCTAGATCTTAGCTTACCAAGGAAAAGCCTTAATTAAGAATTATAGAGTAAAACTTTTTGTCCTTCCTTGAATTCTCGATATAAGATTTGTCTATCTTGCCACTTCTTGGTTTTCTCCTTGTAGATACGAGCATTCTCAAAAGCATCATTACAAAACTCATCCAATTCATTCAATTGGAGTAACTTGTAGTCCCCAGCAGCTTGCCTATCAAAATTCAAAAACTTTACAGCCCAATAAGCTTTGTGTTCTAATTCCACAGGAGATGACAAGCTTTTCCATACAACATGCGATATGGGGACATTCCAATAGGATTCTTGTAAGTAGTTCGGTAAGTCCAATGTGCATCATCAAGCTTTAGTGACCATTCCTTTCTTGATGAATTGACTGTTTTCTCAAGGATTCGCTTAAGCTCTCTATTAGATAACTCCACCTGACCACTTGTTTGAAGACGATAAGGTGTGGCCACCTTATGTCTCACTCAATACTTTGCAAGTAAACTATCGAATTATTTATTACAAAAGTGAGTTCCTCCATCACTAATAATTGCACGTGGTGTCCCAAACCTAGTGAAAATATTTCTTTTTAAGAACTTAAGTACTCCTCGTGCATCATTAGTAGGTAAAGCAACAGCTTCAACCCACTTGGATACATAATCAACCGCAACAAGACTATACTTATTATTGAAGGATGATGGGAATGGTTACATAAAGTCTATCCCCCAAACATAAAAAATTTCTATCACCAGGATCCCATACTGTAGCATCTCATGTCGCTTGGAAATATTCCCTATTCTTTGGCATTGATCATAACTTTGCACATATGCTCTGCAATCTTTGAATAGAGTGGGCTAGTAAAATCCACATTGAAGTACTTTAACAACAATTCGTTCAGTGCCAAAATGACCACCAGCTTCTCTATTATGGCTGTGATAAAGTATATCAGCAATTTCATATGCAGGTACACATCTCCTAATTACTTGGTCTACACAACTTTTAAAAAGAAATGGCTCATCCCAGAAATATTGTTTCACATTTGATAAAAATTTTCTTTTATGGTGATGAGAAATATTATAAGACAAAATTCCAACAACCAAGTAATTTACTATATCTGCATACCAAGATAGATCTATAATTAAAACTTCATAGAGATATTCATCAGGATTCATTAATAGGCAACTCATCTTTCTCATTTACAATCCTCAAAAGATGGTCAGCAACAACATTTGCCACTCCCTTCTTATCTCTAATTTCAATATCAAATTCTTGCAAAAGCAATATCCACCTCATAAGCCTAGGCTTTGCATATGAGTTTGCTAATAAATACTTAAGTGTAGAATGGTCAGTATAGACAATTACCTTAGAACCAATGAGGTATGATCTGACTTTGTCACAAGCAAATACTACAACTAGTAATTTTTTTTTCTATAGTAGCATAATTTCTTTGTGCTTCATTCATCATCTTACTAGCATAGTAAATTACCTGAAAAACTTGGTTCCTTTTTTAACCAAGTACTGCTTCAACTGCCATATCACTTGCATCACACGTAAGCTCAAAGGGTAGCTCCCAATCCGGAGCTACAATAATTGGTGTAGTGGTCAATTTTTCCTTCAAAAGCTTGCAAACAATCATGATCAAAGGAAAAAGGAGAATCCTTCTCTAGTAGAGCACAAGGAGGTCGTGAAATCTTGGAAAAATCCTTAATAAATCTTTTGTAGAATCCTGTATGTCCAAGAAAACTTCGTATTCCTTTCACATTCACTGGTGGTGGCAACTTGGAAATCACCTCAACTTTAGCTTTATCCACTTCTATTCCCTTTGTTGAGATCTTATGGCCTGACACAATTCCTTCTTTCACCATAAAGTGACACTTCTCCTAACTCAAAACCAAGTGAGTATCCTAACATCTCTTGAGCAAGGATGACAAATTCTCCAAACAGCTTTCAAATGAATCTCCATATACAAAAAATCATCCATGAAAACTTCAATGAATTTCTCAATCATATAAGAGAATAATGCCATCATACATCTTTGTAAAGTTGCCGGTGTATTACATAAACCAAAAGGCATGCATTTAAATGCAAACATACCATATGGACAGGTAAATGTAGTCTTCTCTTAGTCTTCTGGAGCTATTGGAATTTGATTATAGCCCGAATACCCATCCAAGAAACAGTAATAATCATACCCAGCTAGCCTTTCTAGCATTTAGTCTATGAAAGGTAGAGGAAAATGATCCTTGCAGGTGGCGTTATTCAACTTTCGATAATCGATGCATACCCTCCATCCAGTCAAAGTCCGAGTTGGTATCAAATCATTCTTATCATTATGCACAATTGTCATACCTCCCTTCTTAGGTACCACTTGAGTAGGACTCACTCACTTATTGTCGGAGATAGGATAAATAATTCCAGCATCAAGTAGCTTTAGTATCTCCTTCTTCACTACTTCTTTTAAAGTAGGATTAAGTCTTCTCCTGTGGTTGAATTGTAGGCTTGCATTCAGCTTCCATAAGAATCTGAAGAGTGCATACAGATGGATGGATTCCGTGAATATCTGCAATTGTCCACCCAATAGCCTCCTTATGTCTTCTGAGCACCTCAATCAACTTTCTTTCTTGCTCAGATGATAACTCCATGGAAATGATAACCAAGAGTGTGGCATTATCACCTAAAAACACATACTTAAAGTGATTAGGAAGCTATTTCAACTCAAGTTGAGGCGGCTCTTAAATGAATGGAATCAATTTCTTTGAACTGGCCTCTAAAGGCTCAAACTGAGGTGGTCTCGTCCAAGCTCCAGTGACTATATCCACCAAATGATTGTTGTGCACATCTTCATCAGTGCTATCCCGATCATTCAGATTCATCAACAATTCATCTTCTCCAATTTCAGGAGCGATATCAAGCTCATCATCACTCCAATCATGTGAAAGCACATGCTTTGAATACCTACTCATCTCAGGATTATCCATACTATATTCTTGAACCAGCTGATCAATAGTATCAATATGGAAGCAAGTATCATTACCGGCTAAGTGTCTGAGAAATCGAAACACATCAAAAGTAAATTGCTCGTCCATAGCCCGAAGTGTCAATTTTCCTTGTACCACATCAATCAATGCTTGTCCAGTAGCCAAGAAAGGTCTTCCCAAGATCAGTGAAATCTCTTGGTCTTCAGCCATATCAAGATCGATAAAATCGGCTGGAAAAAGAAACTATGGTCGATTTACAATCTCCTAGCCCCAACTTCTTAAAAATCGACAAAGGCATAAGATTTATACTTGCACCAAGATCACAAAGTGCCTTATAGAAATATGATTCGCCAATGATGCAAGGAATAGTGAAGCTGCCCGGATCTTTCAATTTTGGTGGCAACTTGTTCTAAAGAATAACTGTATACCTATGGGTCAGCATGATTGTCTCATGTTCAGCTAGGCGTCTTTTCTTTGTGAGGATATCTTTCATAAACTTCGCATAGGATGGCATTGATTCAAGCGCATCCATGAATGGAATGTTGATATGCAATTTCTTAAAAACTTCCAAAACTTCTCAAACTGATGATCCAATTGCTGCTGCTTCAACCTTCCAATAAAAGGAATAGGGAGAACGTAATGCTTCACTTCTGGCTCCCGTATCTCATCTTCTTCCACCTCTCTTTTCCATTTATCATGGCTTGATGATGGTATATCTAACTTGATTTTAGGTGAATTTTCAGCCTTATCCTCATGCCTTCTATTGCCTTGGTCATCAATCATTTTGCTCTTTTCTTTCGCTTTTTCTTGCATTTCTAAACTACTTCCTACAACACTCTTGGTGACTTCTTTTCCACTTCTAAGGGTGATTACTTTCACCTCCTCTTTAGGATTCTTTCCAGTAGTACTTGGAAGAGTGCCTTGA
This sequence comes from Combretum micranthum, assembly GCA_024138025.1. NCBI lineage: Eukaryota > Viridiplantae > Streptophyta > Magnoliopsida > Myrtales > Combretaceae > Combretum > Combretum micranthum. The sequence goes on along the minus strand of JAMXBD010003655.1, from coordinate 56,088 downwards.
GGATAGTATCTTGATGTTTCAGACAATTGAGCTATTTGAGTTTGCAAATCTTGCTGCAAAAGCTCAACTATTTTATCCTTTTCTTTTTGTGGATTTGTCTGTTGTTGATGCACAGGTGGTGGTGGCAGCAATGCTCGAGGTGCATTTTGATTGCTCCATTGAAAATTTAAATGATCCCTTAATCCAGGATTATAAGTATTGGAGTATGGATTGTAATTCCCAGCTTTTCTCATATTGATTCACATAATTTACTTGCTCATTACTTGAATGTGAAGCATAGGAATCTTCCATAGGATAATTCAAGTAACTTATGTAAGTATCATCATGAGAAATCATATTCATGCTTGGCTTATAACTTGGTCCCACTCTTGACATAGGTTGCATTCGTCTCATCTGATCAATGATTGAAGCCACTAGCTTAATGAAATTTGTTGTTTTTATTTTCAAGCTTATATTTCTTGAGGGGCAGCGCTATAATGAGTCAAGATCCACACAAGCTAACTTGAGCTTAACTTCCTTCAAGCTCAGCTTAAGCTCAATTATTAAATAAGCTGAGCTTGAGCTTCAATTTAGGCTCGCGAGTTGGCTCATGAATAAGCTAGCTCATGAATATGCTCCTTCAATCTCGTGGATAGTCTTGTGAGTAAACTCATTAGTAGGCTTATGAATAAGCTTGTTAGCAAATTTATAAACTTTATATTTACGATATACATTAATATATATAATAAAACTAGTTTCTATTCAATATATATGTATATATTCTCAACAACTCTTATATGTTATTTGTATATTCGAAAAAGTATGGAAAACAATCCATGTAAAATAGTTGAATTTAGGCTTTAATTTTAGGCTTAATAAAAGCTCATCAAGCATGATTATTAACTTAGTTCTATTCAAGCTTGATTTGTAAACAAGCCGATCTTAAGATTAAAATAAAACTTGTTTAGCTAAATGAGTCTAGTTTGAGCCTATATTTTGAGCTTGATAAAAAGCTTTGCTTAAGCTAATACTTGATAATGTTTAAATGAGTCGAGCCAAAGTCGACACACATTACCTGAATTTATGTAATTTTTGCAAATGATGAAACTGCAAATGATATTTGAAGTCAATTATAGCTTAAACAACACACGATAATATAGTTATTTTAGTAGGGGATGTGTGGATTGCCTGAACATTTGGTGGCAACCTGATATTTACAATGTCTTAGGCCGATATAGTTGTATCTATTTGGATTGTCGGATTTTTATCTATACTGGATTAGTATTAGTTCGGTATCGATATTAATTCAGCTTGGTTGGTTTATGAGTAAAACTATCAATTTTTCATCGGTTTAAAAACGATACCTAAATGATAATCCAAATAGACCTATTATGTGCTCCTAGCTTGTTACATATATATTTCACTCGAACTCCTGGAAGTGCCTTAGTGAAAAGATCGGTAAGTTAGTCTTCTAATTTAACATAAGAAGTATAGATTTCCTTTTTCAATAATTTATCATGAACAAAGTGATAGTCAATCTCAATGTGCTTTGTGCGTTCATGAAAAACTGGATTTGATGTAATATGCAAAGAAGCCTAATTATCACGTATCAATTGCATTGGTTGTAATTAAGGAACCCAAGTTCCTCTAAAAGATGCTTAAACCAAGGCAATTCGCATGACATGGATGTCATTTCCATATGCTCCGATTTTGCACTTGATTTTTCCACCATAGTCTGCTTCATTCTCTTCCATGAGATAAGATTACTACTAACAAGCACACAATATCCAATGGTTGATCTTACTAATGGTGATTCTACCAAATCAGCGATTGTGTATCCAACAACATGCATGTTCCCATGATGCTTATATAAAATACCTCGCCTTGGAGATCCTTTTAAATAACATAAAACACGAATCACAGCCTTCCAATGACTAGTATGGGGTGAACTTATGAACTGGCTCACTACACTAACTGCAAATGAAATATCAGAACGTGCCACTGTTAAATAATTGAGTTTACTAATTAACCTTCTATATCTCTCTAAATCACTTAAAACATCTCTTTCATCAATTGAGAGCTTAACATTAGGATACATAGGTGAATCAAGTGGTTTTCCTTCAGTTAAACCAGTTTTAGATAATAAGTCAAGCACATACTTTCATTGGGAGAGAGATATATACCCTTCTTTGATCGAGCAGCTTCAATTCTAAGGAAATATTTCAAGCTACCCATGTCTTTTGTTTGGGATTTTTGTTGTAAGAGACCCTTATTTCTCAATGCCTACATGATCATCTCCTGAAATCACAATATCATCGACATATACAACCAATATAATTTTCTTACCATTATTATCGTAAAATACAAATGATCCGAACCACACCTGCGAAGGCTAAATTCAGTCACAATTGAACCAAATCTACTAAACCAAGCATGTGAAGATTGTTTTAGCCCATATAAAGATTTCTTCAAGCAGCAAGCTAAACCCATCTCCCCCTAAACAACAAATCCTAGTGGTTGTTCCATGTATACCTCTTCCTTAAGATCACTATGGAGAAAGGCATTTTTCATGTTTAGTGGATGTAGGGGACAATTATGAGTAGTAGCAAGTGAAATTAAAATGTGCACCAAAGTTATCTTAGCTATCGATGAAAAGGTATCCCAATAATCAACACCTTATATCTTAGTATAGCCTTTAGAAACTAAGCTTGTCTTCAATCGATCAATAATGCCATTAGGTAAGACTTTCATAGAGAATACCTATCAACATCCAACTGTAGATTTACCAACATGAAGAGATATAAGATCCCACTTATCAAAATGATATAAGGCAGACATTTCTTCTCACATTGCAGCTAGCCAGTCAGGATGAGATAATGTTTCAAAAATAGACTTTAGAATAGAAATAGTAGATAATGATGTAACAAAAGAGGCATAATATGGTGAGAGAAAAGAGTTTGTAAGAACATTTGAAAGAAGATGACGAGTAGGAGGACAAATGGAGCGCTTACCCTTTCTAAAAGCAATTGGAAGGTCAAGATTATCCGATGAAGGACTTGAGTTTGAAAGAGGATTTGATGGATGCGAAGAGCCTTATACGGTAGTATGCAGTCGGCGAACATGAACTTACATCTCTGGCCGGTTAAGATGAGAAAATCCTTGAGATGGTGGTAGAGTGATAGAATTATCTTGTGAGGGTAGTATAGTAGTAGAAGCACATTGATCAGTAGAAAATGAATCATGTGAAGATGAAAACGGCAAAATATGAGGAACACAATTCATAGGAGACTATTCTCTAGCAAACACAGAAGGAATAGCAAAATATGAAGTAGATTCAAAGAAATACACATCAGGACAGACATAAAACTTATGATGTTCCCAAGAATAATATTGATATCCTTCTTGACAATGAGAGTAATCGAGGAAAATGCAACGAATTGATCGAGGATCGAGTTTGTCATTCCCTGGAGAAAACTAGTGGACAAAACATAAGTAGCCAAAGACATAAAGAGATAAAGAAAAAAGTGATTGGCGAAGTTTATAAACTATTTCTGATTCATAAATGGCACCCACTGAGTTCGACTTATTCCGCTCACTATGCCAGTGAAAAGTTGTTTTGGCCAACCCATTGATTAAATTGTAAGCCTCTGGAGCACTTTTGTACATCAAGCTCCTACCTGCCATTACATCAATCATTATCTTCAATAGATCTCCAAGAGCTGTGTAGAAGATTCTCATCTGATCATGGAGAGAGATTCCGTGGTATGGGAAATGTCTGATGAGCTCTTTAAATCTGTCCTACACTTCATATAGGGCTTTGTCTTCATACCGCCGAAAGGAAAAGATTTCGTTCCTCAGTTAGATCGTCTTGTTGGGAGGAAAGAATTGTTCCAGAAACTACTGTGCCAACTGATCCCAATTTATGAGAGAATCTGGGGGAAGAGAATTGAGCCAACTTCTCGCCTTGTCCCTCAGTGAAAAAGGGAACAATCTAAGGCGAATTGCATCATTGGAAACCCCATTACTCTAGAACAAATATGCAGGAAATTTTTTAGATGGTCATGTGAGTTGTCAAAACTACCTCCACCAAATTGATCTCCTTGCACCATTTGTATCAGAGCTGACTTTAATTCAAATTTGTTTGCTTGAATAACGGGCCAATCAATGGATGGTGCAAATCCATCAACTGTGGGCATAAAGTACTCCTACATTGGTCTATGGATCTCATTTCCTACTATAGGATGAGGAAGATTATTATTGGCCACAATAGGAACAGGTAAATTTGGTTGCTCATTAGCTGGGTTTCTATTGCGTGCATTTCCAGGATCTTCATTATGTCTCTCTTCAAAAGAGGGAGGATTTTCTTGCGGGTTCCTTTCCATTACTATTGTATTTTGTGCTTGTCTTTCTCTCAATTGACGGTGGTAAGTCCGATCAATCTCAGGATCGAATTGCAAGCTTGGTCCTGTTCACCTGACATACAAGAACAAATGGATCACGGTAAACTATTTTTTTATGGTCTTATCTAAATTTATATGCTTAGTCTAAGGGCTTAATTACTATTCTAATATCAGTAAAGGTAGCTCCCCGGCAACAGCGCCAATTTGAAACTAGTAGTATTTACACACTAATAATTTTTAATTTCAAACAACGGTGTAATACTTAACTGGTTAGCAAAATCACCGAATGTAATGCAGTATTTTCTAGAAAGTCTAGGTCGTGTCCACAGAGAGCTAATGGCTAATTACTAGAAACTGAATTTTACCCTGATCTAAGCAATTGAAAGTTCAGCTTTTTGATTAATCTATGATAATTTAACTAAAATTGACTACAAATGATTGTAACGAACTAAAACCGCATGTTCTAGCAACAACAACGAGAGATATGGGTTTATGAGATGCATATAATATATGAATAATGCATTTATATTCTCATTTGAATTGATTCATGCTTCAAATTGATAAATAAAATTGATTACTTGGGATTTAATCAAATTCTCTAAGAATTGCTCACCTCTCAGAGTAGCAAAATCTTTCATAGCATAAACTATCATACCAAGATAATTTATCTATGATTAACAGTTTAATAGCAATTTGCTCTCACCAAAATTACTATTCTAGTTAAAACTACAAAATAAGCATCGCCAAGTGACCTAAATTGGCAATCATGACCACATAAAGATCAGTGAAATCTTAAGTTTCATCATGGGCTTGCATATCCCTATGACAAATCTTATTCAAAAACCTATGTTGATCAGGCATAAATCAAATAGATTACAAGTACAAATAACTAAATTCCCAATTAATCAATTTCAATATCAATATGATTCATATATCATTTCATCAAATCCATTCAAAGATAATCATAATAATCAATGAAGAACAACATTTCAATATATAATCAAGCAACAAAAATGATAAAACAGAGATTGAAAACACCTTAAAAATGGTTTTATTCCATAAACTGAAGTTTTCAAATCCATAATCCCACAAATATGGGCATTGCTTGACTGTAGCTAAACCTTAATCGCCTCTAAGTTGTTAGAACATTAGGGTTTTAGTGCCCTATGGGAGAAACAAACTCAAACATTTCTAAAACTCTCTTTTTCTTACTTTTCTAATGATTTTTCAAATTTTTCTCTAACAAGGAAGCCTTAGATTATATAAGCAAAACATTCAGGCGTTTCATCTAATTTTTGCAGTTACAAAACGTACGTCGGCAGTTATAATTTCTATACTGACGACTTACAGGCGGTATACATAGCCAAAACATTTGTACGCTGGCAGCTTTAGCTTTGACATTAACGGTTTGCAATCTGTGGATGACCTACGCTACTTCAACGATGGTGGCATAGGGTTTGAAATGCCGGCGTACAAATGAAAGTTCAAAAGCTGGCCAGATTTAATCAAAGGCTGGCTGTGCAAGTGACAGCCTTCAAAATTTCAATTATGTGGACGTTCTAAGCTATCTCAATGCCGACGGCTTTGATTCCTAGAAAGTCGGATTGAATCAAATTGCAGAAGCTAGCTTAGAATCCCTCTACACTGGCAGCGTTGAGCTAGTGCTAGATTCTTGTCTTTTGATCTTTGGCATACACCGCCTCAAGGCCGGCGGTGTATAAGATCAGATTTGCTAGCCTTTGATTTCTTAATTTTATTCCATGTCAAGCTGGTTGAATGCCGACAGTGTAGAGGCAGTGTTGAAGCTTCAATATGTTGATCATCCTCTAGGCCGGATATACGCTGCCGGCGTATAAAACAGAAAAGCTGGCGTATCTCCTGAGATTCTTCAATTTCAAATCAATTTGCCTTGTAATGCTTTCCTTTGATAACTTTGGACTTGAAATGATTTCCTTTGATAAATTTAGACCTAAAACATAAACCTAAACAATCTGAGTACCAATTGTGAAAATTTATATGAATTTCAACTCAAATTAATCACTAATTGCTTGTTAAACTTGTATAAAATATGATCTTATCATGGCTCTTGAGATCTTGATACATCTTAGATCTACTATGAAGCATTGTATATCCCAAGTTATGTGCCTCACTCATAATCTCCTTTTTCATCTCCTCGTCATTTGGCACATAACCTTCCTTGCATTCTCACTACATCTTCTTCATCTATCTCAAAATCAACATATTTTCCTTCTTGCACTTCATGCCTCACCTTTTGCATTGCTTCATCATATCGCCGAGCCTCCTTGATCCTATCTATTAGAGTTGGCTCCATTACCAAGTTGGAAATTTTTGCTTCTACACTTTGCCTCACAAATTCAATGTCCAACCTTTCGAACTCCCTCACTAACTCCTTTTGTGTCATGAGCATGGCAACGACTTCTCTGTGGTTTTTCCAACTTAAGGCATCTGCTACGGCATTCATTCTCCCAGGGTAATAATTTATTTCGAGATCATAATCCTTGATTAACTCCGACCATCTTCTTTACCTCATATCCAGCTCCTTTGTGTAAAGAAATACTTGAGGCTCTTATAATCCGTATATATCTCACATCTTTGACCATAAAGGTAATGCCTCCAAGCTTGAGGGCAAATACAAGCGGCTAACTCAAGGTCATGCGTCGGATAATTCTGCTTATGCGGCCTCAACTGTCGTGAAGCATATGCGATTACCTTCCCTTCTTGCATAAGGACACATCCTAACCCATTTCTCAATGCATTACTATGCATTGTATATGGCTTCTCGGGATTCGGAGTCAAAATTAGGGTTGACACAAACGTCGCTTCAACTCCTGAAAACTTTGTTCCCGCTTTTCATTCCAAACAAACTTCTCATTCTTCTGGGTCAGCTGAATTAGTGGCTTGGCTAGTTTCGAGAAATCTTGTACAAACTTTCTATAATAGCCAGCTAATCCAATGAAGCTTCTAATCTCAGTTACCATCTTTGGTTGCTTCCATTCCATTACGGCCTTAATCTTCTCAGGATCCATGGATATTGCGTTCCCCGAGACGACATGTCCTAAGAAGGATATTTGGTCTAACCAAAAGTCACACTTACACAATATGCCATATAACTTGTGTTCCCTTAATGTTTATAATGCCATCCTTATATGTTCTTCATGTTGCTCCCGTGTTTTGGAATAGACCAAAATATTGTCGATGAAGACAATTACGTACTTATCCAAAAGCGGCCTATAGACACGATTCATCAAGTCCATGAAGGCTACTAGAGCATTGATCAATCCAAATGGCATAACTATGAACTCATAATGTCCGTATAGGGTTCTGAAAGCGGTCTTTGACACATCCTCGGGTTTAATCCGTAGCTGATGATATCCTGATCACAAATCAATGCATGAGAACACACTTGCTCCTTGCAGTTGGTCAAAGAGATTGTCAATCATTGGTTAATGGATACTAATTCTTTATGGTAGCCTTGTTGAGTTCTTGGTAGTCAATGCATAATCTCATAAATCCATTTTTTTTCTTTACAAACAACACCAAAACTCTTGTAATTGCTTTTTAAGTTCTTTGACCTCAAAGGACGCCATTCGGTATGGTGCCTTGTGTTAGAAATAATACACAAAGGAATACTTCAGAGGAGGGGGGGTGTGGAGGTGGTGAATTAAGAATTGTAAATTTTTGTTTTATCAAACTAGATTAATTAACTAAGATAAGACAAGAAAGCTTAAACAAACAGATGAGCAGGTAAAACTAATTAAAACTGCTTAATAAATAAGCAGAGATAAGGAAGCTCAGAGAGAGAGAAAGAGAAGCAACACAAGGATTTAATGTGAAGTTCGGCCCACTGCCTACTCTCCACAGTGCAAATGTCTCAAAGAGGACTTTTACCACTATATTGATTATTCCAAAATCAATACACCTCTTAAACGAGGAATCAACAATGCGTATCACAATAGGACTTTTACAATTGCCTTTCACAAAGGACTTCCACTTGATAAATCAAGTATTGTGCTGGTAACACACGACCAGACTTCAAATGCCTCCCATTGAGGACTTACCGCCTAATCGCAATTAGGACGATGCTAGTAACTCCAGAACAAACTTCAAATGCCTCCTACTGAGGACTTCTCTTTGCCTTCAACGAAGGACTTCTCTTTGCCTCTACGAAGGCTTTTCTTAATGCCTCACACGAGGACTTCTTTTACAAATGTGATCTAAGTAAAATGTGTATGTAATTTTAGATACTACCAGCAAGTGTACTGGGTCTTGATCAAGTAATATAAAAGTGAGTTGAGTTGAGTTCCCATAAGGACTAAATTAATTACTAGATTGATATTAGGTTTTACTAATATTTAGGTAATCAAAATATATCAATTAACTAACTAATTATATCTTAAATGAATGCAAAGAGATTGTGAGAAGTTATATAAGATAAATGTGGGAAGGAACATAATCCATCCTAATCTTTACTAATCATGTTGAAGTTATATTATATGAATAATTAGAATTGTGGATATTTGTAAGAAATTGTCAAGACCTAAAACTATCAAGTTTTAGTAAACCATAAAATAATCTATTAGCTTCTGCTATACAAATTATCAATGGAATTTAATTTACAATCATAAATCTTCCAATTTTATAATTGTCTAATATCCTAAATTAACTTCTCCTAATTCCTTAGTGAGAAATTAAAATAAAATATTGCATGGAACAATTTCTAAATTAATATTAAACTTAACTGCTTTTCACAATTGTTGTTCAATCTCAATTTATGAATTCCTATGAACCCTAATTCTTTTTCCAAATTATCAGAATTCTTATCAATTCAATTTCAATAAGAAATAAAATAGATAATTAGGATTCAATACAAATATTCCATAATTCTAACAATCCTATAATATAAGTTCAAGAATCATTTTAGCAAAATTAGGATTTCATCACTTCCCACAAAGAAAAGTTTAGCTACTCATAAATGATGATTCAATAATCAAATAAGAATATGCAATTGATAACATTATGAACAAAGAATTCAGATAAATGAATTGCATAAGAAAGAGATCAAATATCACCAATTCAAATATCGCAATCTTCAATTACAACTTCTTGAAAGCTCAATTCTCTCACAATTCTCTATGAAATGCTAAAACTATTTGTGTACTAAAGTGTTTTCTATTTTGCTTCCGCTTGTTCAACTAGAGGAAGGAAATCCCCTTTATATAGGAAAAATTTCGTGAAAAGCATTAATGGAAAATTATAGTTTCAACTTGCACGCCGGCAGTTATAGATCCTACGCCGGCGGTTTACAGGCGACGTAAAGTCTTTTTCTTCTTTGCACAGGCATTGCACTGGCAGCTTTCATCTTCGGTTACAAGTATAGGCCGCTTCTACGCCGGCGGCTTAGATATAAATCTAGCCGGCATATATAATGAAAGATGAAAGGTTGGACCTATTTATAAGGAAAGCCGTCCAAAAGCCGGCGGCTTTGATTCCAGCTTAGACAATTCATCAAATTTTGTCTTTTCATTTGTCACCGATCGTGTGATATCCACTTATCCCTTTTGATCTTTGATCTATACTACCTCAACGCCGGCGGTTTAGTATCCAACGTATGTTGTAATTCCTTTTGTACTGGCAACGTTTGAATTCTGAGCTACCAGTTTTCATTCTCCACTGGCCCATTCACCTTCTATACCGGCCTATTCACCTTCTACACCGGTGGCTTTCAAGCGGCGTATATTTAGTTAAGTCAAGACTTGAAGCTGGCAGTGTAGGTAACGGTTTTGAATGAGTGCATCTTGTAAGTCGTCTCAATGCCGGCGACTTTGACTTCAGAAAAGCCGGCATACTTCTGAGTTTTTCCCATTTTCATTCCAAAGTTTCTTGTTTTGATTTCTTCATCCAAATTAGACCTGAAACATGAATTTTAACCAAAACAAGTATCCATTCTAGCTATTTTGAACATCAACAAGTTGTATATAATATGATCTTATCAAAATGCCTCCTTCGAGGACTATTTACAAACAACTCCTATATGAGTAGATTTACAACTTGAAAGGCTCTTAAGGAAATATACAAATTTTCTTTACAAAGAAATGCTCCTATTTTAGTAGATTTACAATAGAAAATACTTTATGAATTTTACAAATTCCTTCTACAAACATAGCTTCTTAAACACATAGATAATCAACTTTTGTAAATCTTAAACAGTGCTCAAAAACTCTCGTTTAGAGTGTATCAGCAAATTTAAAAACAGAGTACTAATTGTTCTCCTAAAAAAATTTCAAACTAACGAGAACGAGAACAAAAATACAAGTAAAAAAAATTTTACAGAACGTTATTTTTGTTTTTACTGTGCGTTTTAAAAATTCTAGAATTTCTTCTTTTTCAAAGAGAGGAGGAAATTTCTATTTATAGCTCTTGATAAAAATTTGCTCGTTATCAAAAAGTTTTTGATAGCCCATACTTGTATTTAATGAGCTTAACATTTTAAAAACGTGTAAAAATCAAAAGTAGAAAAAGACTATTCAATGTGTCTAACACATGCATTAAATGCATTCAAACAACTCTTTTCTTTCTAAAGTAGAGGGCTAAATTTTTGAATTCAAGATCTGAAGTTGAGGCCTAAGCTTTGACTCTTGACTTCATAAATTTTGCCTAATGCCAAATTTATGAAGTCGAGGTCTGAGGTCGAGGCCTAAACTTCAGCCTTAGACTTTATAAATTTTACCCAAGGGCAAACTTTCTAAAGTCGAGGGTAAAATTATGAAGTCGAGGCATAAACTTCAGCTCTTGACTTTATAAATTTTACCCAAAACTCCAGCCCTTGACTTCACAATTTTGTCCAAAACTTCAGCTTTTGATTTCATAATTTTGCCCAAAACTTTAGCTCTTGACTTTATAGTTTTGCCCAAAACTTTAGTCTTTCACTTTATAAATTTTGCCCAAAATTCCTGCCCTTTACTTCATGATTTTTCCCAAAACTCAGTTTTTTGTCTTTATTTGATGAATAATGCATCCACATTTCTTCTATTGGGCTCGACAGCTTTGTCTTGATTTTTTTCAACTTTTTGTTCTGTTAAAACTTAAACAACAGCAGAACAAATACAAAGCATATATATATACAAATATTTTAAGTATTTGAACAATTAATGATATTTAAATAATTAATTGTGTAATAATTATTCTCATTAAAATCATTCGTGAACATAAAGTTTAACAATCTCCTCCTTTTTTATGAGAATAAATATGCACAATCAATTCTAACATAATTCTTAATTGTGCAAATACTTCTCTCCTTTTCTCATCAAAAAGAAAAAAATGAAGAAAAGAAGAACACAGACTTTGTTAAAAAAAGATTAACAAAATGAATTTTCTCCCACTATCAAAAGCATTTTTCCAAAAAAAATTTCTCCTCCTTTTTAAAACAAACTTTGCTTCTTTTTCCTTGTGAAAAACTAAGACAGAGAAAAAGAAATGCTCTTAAAAAAAAAATCTCCCCCTGGTTCAAATAACCTTTGTTTTATTTAATTTTTTTACAGAAAAATTAAAATAAAGCATAGAAGAATATAAACAAATTCATAACAATAGAAAATTATAGAAGACAAAGATTGGCATATAGGCACAAACACAAACACAAACATGCATGCAAGTGCAGACTCTAGTCTAAAGTTTGCAATATTTATCATTTAAGAGACTTAAGATCGGATTTTCAAGGAAATTCCTGGTTTAAAAATATTTTAGCACTCATCAATCTTTATCATGCCCAATTCTCCTCTTAAAGTACAAAATTGTTCTTCACTCAAGGGTTTAGTAAAAATATCAGTAAGCTAATGGTTTGTATCAATAAATTCGAAGCAAATGCCCTTATTTAGAACATGATCATGAATGAAATGATGTCTAATCTTAATATGCTTGGTTCTTGAGTGTTGAATGGGATTTTTAGTCAAATTTATAGCACTTGTATTATCATACCGAATTGGTACACTTTCAAATTTTAAACCAAAGTCTAATAAAGTTTGTTTCATCCATAAAATTTGTGCACAACAACTGCCAGCAGCTATATATTCAGCTTCAGCAGTTGATAATGCAATAGAATTTTGCTTCTTTGAGTGCCAAGATATTAAAGAATTACCAAGAAAATGGCATGTGCCACTTGTGCTTTTCCGATCTACTTTGCTACCAGCAAAGTCAGCATCAGAGTACCCAACAAGTTCAAAAGAAGTATGTTTGGGATACCACAAGCCAATTTCAATAGTGCCCACAAGGTACTTGAAGATGCGTTTGACTGCACCCAAGTGAGATTCTTTTGGGCAAGATTGAAATCGTGCACATACACATACAAAAACATGATATCAGTCTAGAAGCTGTTAAATATAACAAACTACCTATCATGCATCTATACATCTTTTCACAAACATTTTTACCTTTTTCATCTTTGTCTAGTTTTACACTAGTGCTCATAGGTGTAGGTTTAGACTTACAACTATCCATTTTAAACCTTTTTAACAAATCTTTAGTGTATTTAGATTGATTAATAAAGGTTCCAGATTTTGATTGCTTAATTTGAAGCCCAAGAAAATAAGTGAGTTCTCCATCATACTCATTTCAAATTCTTTTTGCATGGACTCAACAAAAACTTTTATAAGTGAAGAATTAGTAGCACCAAACACAATGTCATCTACATAAATCTGTACGATTAATGTATCAGAATTGTGATTTTTGATAAAAAGAGTTGTATCAATTTTTCCTCTTGAAAATCCATTATTTATCAAAAAGCTACTAAGTCTTTCATACCAAGCTCTAGGAGCTTGCTTGAGACCATAAAGAGCTTTGTTCAATTTAAAAACATGATTGGGAAATTCATTATTTTCAAAACCCGGTGGTTGCTCGACATAGACCTCTTCTTTTATGAAACCATTTAGAAAAGCACTTTTGACATCCATTTGATAAAGGATAAAATCTTTGTGAGCAGCATATGCCAAAAGCATTCTTATAGATTCTAGTCTTGCAACCGGGGCAAAAGTCTCATCAAAATCTATCCCCTCTTCTTGTGTATAGCCTTTAGCAACTAACCTAGCTTTATTCCTAGTTACTATTCCAGATTCATCCATTTTATTTCTAAAAACCCATTTTGTTCCTATGACAGTTTTATTTTCAGGCCTTGCAACAAGATTCCAAACCTCACTTCTAGTGAATTGGTTTAGTTCTTCTTGCATGGCTTGAATCCAAAACTCATCTTCTAAAGCTTCTTCCAAGGTTTTAGGTTCATGTTTTGATAAAAAACTAGATTGGTTGTGTTTCTAAGAGATGATCTAGTTTGTACCTATTTGAAGTTTCACCTATTATTAAGTCTTTTGGATGTGAACTAGCATATTTCCATTCCCTAGGTAGATTACTAACATGCTCATGCACATCATCAACAGCAGTAGATTTTTCAATAGCAGAAACAATACAGAATTTTCAACATCAGAACATGAAAGATCATTTATTCTATCACAAACATCATCAACATCATTATTAACATTTATAGGAGTCAAACAATCATAAAAAAAAACATGTATAGATTCTTCTACAATAGAAGTTCTTTTATTATATACCCTATATGCTTTACTAGATGAAGAATATCCTAGAAAGATTCCTATATCAGATTTAGCATCAAATTTTCCTAGATATTCTTTCCATTTATTAAGATATAACACTTTGTGCCAAAGGGATGAAAATAAGAAATGTTTGGTCTTTTTCCTTTCCATATCTCATAGGGGTTTTCTTTATGATTGGTCTAATAAAAATTCTGTTTGAAATATAGCAAGCAGTATTGACAGCTTCAGCCCAAAAATATTTTGGCAAATTATTTTCACACAACATGGTTCTAGCCATTTCTATTAAAGTTCTATTCTTTCTTTCGGCTACACCATTCTGTTGTGGGGTTCTAGGTGCTGAAAAAGTGTGTTCAATACCATATTTTTCACAAAAATTATTCATTTCAAGATTTTCAAACTCTCCCCATGATCACTTCTTATTGAAGCTATATTAAGACCTTTTTCATTTTGACTTTCTTGCAAAATCTAAAAAAAAAGAATCATTGGTTTCGTCTTTAGAGGCAAGAAAGAAAGTCCATAAAAATCCTAGAGAAGTCATCAACAATAACCAAAGTGTATTTTTTCTCCTAAACTCAAAGTTTGAGTAGGACCAAAAAGATCCATATGTAACAGTTGCAATGGCCTAAAGTGAAAACTGCATCCTTAGCCTTAAAAGAAGACTTAGTTTGCTTTCCTTGTTGACATGCTTGACAAATCTTGTCATTTTGAAAATTTAAACTTGGTAAACCTTTGACAAGATTTTTCTTTGCAAGTTTTGAAATTAATTTCATGTTAGCATGTCCCAATTTTCTATGCCATAACCAACTATTGTCATTTTGAGAATATAGACATGTTTGACTTGATGATTTAAAATCATCTAAATTAATTTTGTAAATATTTTTATGTCTATATCCTTCAAAGCATACTTGGTTATTATCAATTCTTTCTATAGTACATCTTTTGGCATAAAATGTTACTTTAAAACCATTATCACAAAGTTGACTTATATAAGAGATTATGTTTTAGATTATCTACCAACAACACATCATTAATAACAAGATCTTTATTAAGGATAATGCTACCTTTACCCAAAACAGTTGATTTTCTATCATCACCAAAGGTAACACTCCCTTGATCCATCAAGTCCAGCTTTGAAAATTTGGAAGCAACTCCGGTCATGTGCCTAGAGCATCCTGTCCAAGTACCATTTGTTGCTGCCACTTGAGGATCCCTGCAAAGCAAGTTATTATTTCTTTGGTACCCATTTCTGTTTGGGTCCTCTTGGGTTAGAAACAGATAAAACTTCTTTCTTAGCCACCCAAACATACTTGCTTTTATGACCGAGAGCAAAGCCTTTTTATTGCACATGTGGCCAGACTTGCCACAATAATTACAAGTACCATAAGTGGCTTTTACAAACCGAGTCTTATGAGACTTATAATTCATGTGCCTATCATAGCCAATTCCATATTTGTTATAATCAGATTTCTGCTCACCAAGGAGAGTATTTAAGTTTTTCTCTCCTTGTGTGAATTTAGCTATGACAGCTTTCGAATCATCTAAGCTAGATTTCATATTTATATTTTCTGTTCTTAGCTCATCTAGCTCTTTCAGAAGTTCATTGTTATTGATGTTGTTACTAGTAGATG
Organism: Combretum micranthum; assembly: GCA_024138025.1. Classification (NCBI taxonomy): domain Eukaryota; kingdom Viridiplantae; phylum Streptophyta; class Magnoliopsida; order Myrtales; family Combretaceae; genus Combretum; species Combretum micranthum. The sequence continues at coordinate 40,461 of JAMXBD010003655.1, read as the reverse complement.
CAGGTTTATTATCATCTTTATAGTTTTAATTTCTAAATCTAAAAGATCATTTTCAATTTTTAATTTATCATTCTGTTCAACCAAATTTTATTTTCTATTTTTAGTTTCTTATTTTTATTTCTAATTTCATTAATTTTCAGATTCATGCTACTAAGATTTTCATGCAAGTCTCTTTCAGAACCTAGAGCTGTTATTATTTCATCTTTTTCTTCATTTTCATTTTTAAGCTCATTAATTTCATCTTGAAACTCTTTATAATCTAACTAAAGCATTTTGCATCAGATTTTTAAGTTGTTATTTTCTTTTTCAGATTTTTAAGCTTTTTACAAACCTTTTATACAAGTCAAGCAATTCATCATTAGAGCAGGAAGATAAAGGATTATTTACCTCATCATGGATCGCCATGAAACATAACTCTTCTTCATCAGAATATGATGACTCTCCATCACTCCAAGTAGTAATAAGTGTTTCCCTCTTGGATCTTTTTTGTGCTTTCTTGAGGAGAGGACAGTTTAGTTGGATGTGTCCTAGTTTCTGGCACTTATAGCACACAACATCCTTCCTTTCCCTTCTAAACTTTGAGGAGTTGCCAGCCTTCATAAATTTTTTGAAATTCTTTACAAACAACATAACATCCTCATTTATCTCCTCCTTATCAGAATCATTGTTGGTTGCCTTGAGAACAATAGCCTTCTTTTGAGATTCTTCACTTTGATTCTTTATGAGCTCATGAGTCTTGAATGCACCAAGAAGCTCTTCTTTTGTCAGTGTGCTAAGATCCCTGGCTTCTTCTATTGCTGTTCGTTTTGCTTCCCATTCCCTTGGTAATGATTTGATTAATTTTGAATTTATTTCAACATTAGTAAAGCTCTTGCTTAAAACACTCAAAGGATTAATGATGTTAATGAATTTATCATTCATTTGATCAATTGTTTCACCAAGCAGCATTTTAAAACTTTCAAATTGACCAACCAACAAGCTTATTTTAGTGTCTTTGATCCTTGAAGTTCCTTCATAAGTTCCTTCAAGTTCATCCCAGATTTCTTTAGTAGATTTACAAGTACAAACTCTATTGAAATCACTTTCATTCAATCCACAATGAAGAATATTCATGGCAACTTCATTATAATCAAGTTTTTTCCAATTATCTTCTGAATATTGATCTTCATTTTTATTTCCAATTGTAAAATGTCTTTTTTTAACTACTCTCCATATTAATCTATGTTGAGCTTTCAAAAATATATTCATTCTACACTTCCAATAAGGGTGATTATCCCCACTAAGAAGCGGTAGCCTATTTATAGCCTGACCCTCCAAGAATCCTAGTGTATTAAAAGCCATGATCTTTTCTCTTTTGCGTTTAAGCAATCAACTACAAGAGACCAGGCTCTGATACCAATTGTTAGAAATAATATAGAAAGGAATACTTAAGAGGGGGGGTGGTGGTGGTGGTGGTGGTGGTGGTTGTGTGGGGGGGGGGGGGGGGGGGGGGGGGGGGGGAATTGGGTTGGTTGGGGGGTGAGTAGGTGAATTAAGTATTACAAATTTTTCTGTTTTATCAAACTAGATTAATTAACTAAGATAAGACAAGAGAAAACTTAAACAAATAGATGCAGTGAATTACATTAATTAAAATTGTTTAATAAATAAGCAGAGATAAGGAAGCTCAGAGAGAGAGAGAAGTAACGCAAGGATTTAACATGGAGTTCGGCCCACTGCCTACTCTCAACGGTGCAAATGCCTCAAAGAGGACTTTTACCACTATATTGATTATTCCAAAATCAATACACCTCTTAGACGAGGAATTACAACAATGCCTATCACAATAGGACTTTTACAATTGCCTTTCACAAAGAACTTCCACTTGATAAATCAAGTGTTGTGCTACTAACACACGACCAAACTTCAAATGCCTCCCACTGAGAACTTTCCGCCTAATCGCAATTAGGATGATGTTGGTAACTCCAGACCAGACTTTAAATGTCTCCTACTAAGGACTTCTTTTTTCCTTCAATGAAAGACTTCTCTATACCTCTACGAGGACTTTTCTCAATGCTTCATACGAAGACTTCTTTTACAAATGCCTCCTTTGAGGAATTTTTACAAACAGCTCCTATATGAGTATATTTACAAATTGAAAGGCTCTTAAGGAAATATACAAATTTCCTTTACAAAGAAATGCTCCTATTTTAGTAGATTTACAATAGAAAATACTTTATGAATTTTACAAATTCCTTCTACAAACATAGCTTCTTAAACACATAGATAATCAACTTTTGTAAATCTTAAACAGTGCTCAAAAACTCTCGTTTAGAGTGTATCAGCAAATTTAAAAACAGAGCACTAATTGCTCTCTTAAAAAAATTTCAAATTAACGATAACGAGAACGAGAACAAAAACACAAGTAAAAAAAATCTTACAGAAGATTATTTTTGTTTTTACTGTGCGTTTTAAAAATTCTAGAATTTCTTCTTTTCAAAGAGAGGAGGAAAATTCTATTTATAGCTCTTGATAAAAATTTGTTCATTATCAAAAAGTTTCTGACATCCCATACTTATGTTTAATGAGCTTAATGTTTAAAAAAACGTGTAAAAGTTAAAAGTAGAGAAAGAGCATTAAATGTGTCTGACACATGTATTAAATGCATTCTAACGGCTTTTTTCTTTCTAAAGTCGAGGGCTAAATTTCTGAAGTCGAGGGCAAATTTATGAAGTCGAAGTCTAAGGTCGAGGCCTAAACTTCAGCCCTCGACTTTATAAATTTTACCTAAGGGCCAACTTTCTAAAGTCAAGGGCAAAATTATGAGGTCTGGGCCTAAACTTCAGCCATTGACTTTATAAATTTTGCCCAAAACTCCAGCTCTTGACTTCACGATTTTGCCTAAAACTCCAGCACTTGACTTCACGATTTTGCCCAAAACTCCAGCTCTTGACTTCATAGTTTTGGCCAAAACCTTAGCCTTTGACTTTATAAATTTTGCCCAAAATTCTAGGCCTTGACTTCATGATTTTGCCCAGAACTCAATCTTTTATCTTTATCTGATGAATAGTACCTCCACCTTTCTTCTACTAGGCTCAATAGCTTTGTCTTGATTTTTCTTCAACTTTTTCTTTGTTAAAACTTAAATAACAGCAGAACAAATACAAAGCATATATATATAAATATTTTAAGTATTTGAACAATTAATGATATTTAAATAATTAATTGTGTAATAATTATTCTCATCAAAATCATTCGTGAACATAAAGTTCAACACCTTGGATATGGGTTTTGTCTTTGGTACTAGATCAATCTCGAAATCGATTTCTCATTTTGGAGGCAACCCAAGCAATTCTTTCGGAAAAACATCAGAAAACTCATTAGCGATGGGGATGTCATCAATGTTAGGTTGTTCTTTTTCCTCTTAAGTATTCCCCACATAGCTTTCAACTCTTTCCTCAACTTCCTCTATCAACTCGAACAAACTTAACTCCAATCTTCGAGAAGTTGCGGATTCTAACAAAAACGTAGCTTTCTTCACATCTTATCCTACGAACTCCACCTTCTTGTTTCTACAATCTACTGTAGCTTCTACCAAAGACAACCAACTCATTCCGAGGATTACTTCGTACTTGCTGATTTCTATAACTATAAGGTCGATGATAGCTTTATGGCCTTGTATCATCATATGACAATTCTTTAATACTTCTTTCGTTGTCACCACACTACTTGTGGGAGTCTTTATGCGAAAACTAGTTGTGGTTGAAGTTATGGGTAGTCTGGTCTTCACGGCTATACTAACGGTGACAAAAGAATGCGTTGTGTTGATGTCAAAGAAGGTATAGGCTGTCTGGTCTCCTAGTTGTATCTTATGCTCAACAGATACAATATAAACAAATATCTAGGGATTAAGGCTAACCTATAACCAGGCCACAGTCATAGTCCTCTTCGTTGTCCATGGCAACTAACTCCACTCCTTCCTCCTCGGCATCTTCGCAAAGCCATTGCCCTTCAAGGTTGTAAATTCTCAGCCCATGCATGGACGATGTCGGACGATTTCCACTTCTTATAGGAGTAGGTCCTCTCGAGGATCCAACAGGTTGAACCGTTATGGATTTCCTTTGAGGACACTCATTAGCAAAATGTCTTTTGTTTGCATACAAAGCAAGTCGTGGAAGCCTTCTTTAGGCAATCTAGAATCTTATGGCTTGGGTCACCATAGAAATAGCACTTGTTCTGGAGGTAAGGGCATCTCTTCAGGTAATGTGCTTCTTTGCACTTCCAACAAGTTATTGTTGCCTTAGAAACATCTTTCCGTCCATTGACATCTCCCTTAAAGTGACTAATAGGCTTAAACCTCTTAAAAGGGAAATGGGAGCTTATACCCCATTGGAATTTCTTGCCAAACACATACACTTTCTTCTCAGAAGTCCCAGCTTTCCTTTTCTTGGCTCCTTCGACAACCCTTGCTCGTTTTACCAACTTCCTAAAGGTGTAGATGTCAAATTCTTCTAGCCTCATCCTCAAATCTTCATCCAACCCATTTAGGAACACTTGCCATTTCAATTCCTTACTATATTTGTAAGAATCAGGGGCATACTGTAGGAATAAGCTGAATTCCATCTCGTATTGCTCTATAGTTCTTCCTTTTTGAGATATGTGCAAAAAGTTCGCACTATACTTCACTCTTAAGCTTATTGGGAAATAGTTCTCTAAAAACTCATTTTGAAACATATCCAGGTGATGGGTAGTGGTAACTCTTGACTCTTTGACTCCCACCAGATTCAAGCATTTAACCTAAACATGTAAGTACCATAGCTTAGTCGAATATGGTGGGGTACTTCATAGGCAGCAAAAGATTGCTCTATCTGTGCAAGCCAATCCTCGGCTTCATCTAGTTTTCTGAAGGCTCCATCAAAGTAACGATTGCTTTGGATGAAATTAGAAAGTGAAATCCTATAAGGTTGGGATAGTGGAGGAGGCGACAAAGGTACGGTATGTGATTGAGCATCATGGGGTGCCGGTCCATGTACAGATGCTTGGGGTACTTGTTGAGGTGGTGCTTGAGTCGGTATCGGTGGCAGCATAATCATTTGTTGTTGTTAAATTAACACATTTAGAAGCCGTGTTAATTGACCGAGCGTGGCTTATAGATTGCCTTACAGGTTCGGGGGCACAACTACAAGAGGCACTTCTTGTTGGTTTGCTTCCTCAGGTGGATTATTCGAGGCACATCTTTCTCTTGCTCGTCCTCTTCTAGGTCGGTTGCTTTAAAGTTTTTGTTGCATAAGTTCCGGTTATTAAGTCTTTTATGTGTTGAGTTACGTAAATTGCAGAAATTTCGATAATTCTAACATATAAAGCAATACATCATATAAAAGAAATTTAGGTAACTAAATCAGAAATAGAAATTGTTCAAACCAAAATACTTCATTAAATCAAAGCATTAAGGGTATGAAACTCGTACATAGGAAATCAAAGCTGACAATAATTCAAAACACAACAATCACTAAAACACCTTTCCGAAAACATAAAACAACTTCTAATCGATCCTAAACCCTAGGTCGATTGATTACAAAATTTTAATTTGGACACATGGGATTTGCTTGGGTGGATCTTTCCTTCTTCTGTCATCGCTCATGGGGAGGGGGTCATGCTGGGGATCGAGGCTTGTAGTCATTTTAGGCCTCTTAGCTACGAACTGCCTTAGGTAGCTCTGAACGTCATTCTTTTTCCTTTATTAGAGGGTCGATCCCTTGACGTGCTAGGTTTTCCTTGTTCATGAGTTATGGGTGGTGCATGCCTTCTATCGGATTCTTCCATCATTACATCATGGGTTTGATCTCTTGGCATGGGAGTATGAGATAAGCTTCTATTTGGTGCATTTGTATCCGAAGTTGGGTTGACAAGCCATCCAGAGTCATGGTTAACTTCATGGTGATTGGAAACATCATCATCCCATCCATGATTTGCTTGTGGCACTACGGGTTCCGTTCCTTGGTTCACCTTTTCCCTTTCATTTTCTCATATGCTCCTTCCATATCTTCTCCCAGTCCGACTTTTACCCTTTCTTCTTCTAGTGATGGTGGTGGAGGCGGGTCATCGGATGCAGCGGCAAATTTCGATAAACTTTGTACAAAAGAAGTAAGATTCTTCATCTGCTCGGCCCAATCGGTATGGTCAGCTAGTTCATCATGGGCATAGATGTACACCGGGCTATGGAATTCCAAGTTCGAAAGTTGGGGAAACTTGGATATTCGTCAATTCAAAAAATGAACATGGCTTCTTGGATCATGGGTGTTGTTGTAGTAACACATAAGCCGCTCCATGTCATATACAACCTCCATATTGGTCAAGTTGGTGCATCTTATGGCATATCTTAAACTATCAATCACACAATCCTATATGTATCGTCGAGTCCTCTTTTCCACATATTATACAATTCGCGAGCAAACCTAGGTCATCCTACGAGAGCAAACTCATCACATAAACTTCTTACTTTCAATCGATAATCTACAAGGGTCTCGTGCTCCTCAAGTTTAGGCGTTGGGCCTTAACTCTAACCTCACCAAAGTAAGCAATAAAAGACAAGGAGGTCATTAGTTCTTTTAGAAAATTCTAAGCTGGTCTAATTTATTTAGATCTAGGCCTTTCGTCTACTTAATTTTTAACTTATCTACCTTTTGTTTTCTAGGTTCATTTCTATTACCTTTATTCCTTTAAACTTGTTGCTCTAATACCAACTTAAACTGTCACGCCCTGAAGGGTACCCTAAACGTGGCAGTCTGCCGCATATAATATCAAGACTTAGGTATGATTGCCTCAGCCACGCGAAAGTCTCGGTATCACATGTAAGGCATACAACACGGTAATAGGAGACACTTTTGGGCAGTGTAGTTTAAGAAAGTAAATTTGAACATGCAAGAATCTAGAAATTTAGTCATCCCATAAAAGTAATTAAGAGTCTATTACATAAATCATAGGGGCATTCCTCCGCTAAATCTCCAAGGATCTCATAAAAATTACTAGTCTTTACATATAACTTAACTACTTTAACAAAAGATTTTAAAAGAATTCTAATCTAATCCTTCAAGTAGATTTCCTTCAAAAGCTCACAAAAGAAGACTTACGCAGACATGAGGAGACTTCGGGTATAAGAACAAGTGTTCCTATGAATACAAAAATCTATAGGAATGTAAGCTTACGAGCTTAGTGAGAATAAACTCGATAATCATACTTAAGACAAAATAACAACCAAGTTTATTAAACAAGCAAATGGAATGCAACAAGCACGTGAGTATACAAGACATATGATTTTTCGGGAATCATATGTTGAATGAATTTACACTCTTCATTCAGAGTTAGGTATTCCGACCAATTATAGCCAACATTTCTTTAAAAACCATTTTTATAGGTCTTACTGGCTACTATTCACCATAAAAATATGTAGTCTTTATTGGCTCCTACTCGCCACACGTAGATACTATTGGTTATGTCAACCACTACTATCATACTCTTGTCCCACCAATTGTATAATAGTAAATGTAATATGACCCAACGAATAAAGTATATGTCTAAATTTTTATTTAATGTCTAGCCATTTGAATTACAATTTCTTGTAAGTGATCACCCAATTTCAAATACTTTAACATGCTAATGAATATATCATACAACAAGTTATAAGCAATATATGGGTCGATATACTCAAAGTTCTTTCATCTAAATTATAAGCACATGCATCTCCAATTTTATATTTCCTTAAGTCTAGTGCAACTATGTTACAAGCACAAACATAAGTATGAAAATAAGGGAAGTAGACTCACTCCATGGTTTGACGATACTCCCTCAATCAAAATAGTCATCGAGGTAGTACATGTCTTCCTTCCCGTTTCTTAAACAAAGGAAATACCCAAATGAGTATTTCATGGAACTTCTAGTCAAAATTTCTAAGTCTATTATCTAGTTGCGGTAAAATTCGTATAGATGGAAATTCCAACTTAAAATAGCCATAACTTACTCATTTTAACTCGGAATTTCGGATATTATATATTATTTTTTACCTATTCGAAAAGATCTATCCGTTTCTAAGGTTGTTTTTGTTATATAAAGTCATTTGGGTTTGAAACCGTAGGGTAAAGATTAATCACGAAAATTCCAGTTTTCAAAACATAAATTTGCAAACTTTCCTTTGTCCAAAAATCCTTGTATCAAAATGTCAATATTTGTATAGTTGGAAAAATCTTTGAATATATATATTGACTCATATTATATGCATGAATTTAGTGAAGTTGTCTCAACTATGATTCGGTAAAACCATGCATTTTAGAAGTTGAAAAAACAAAACTTTGAAGTTTTTACTTTAGCTTTATGGAAGAATTATTAAAACATTATAATGAGTATCTCCTCCTTTAAATTCCATTTCTTTCCTTTGGAAACAATTTAATTTCTCCAAAAATAAATTTTTGTCTTTTTAAGATTTTTATAACTTAATTCCTTAGAGGTTAAAAATGTAGTTTCTAAGACTACTTGATAGGGGTTAAGGTTTATTAAAGTTTTTATATTCTTAGCTTTTCCTGGAGTTCATTTTACTTTAGTAAATTGCAATGATCTCCTAAGTTATTTACAATTTTTATTCCTAAGAAAATTTCATTTCAAGAAAAAGAACTTTCTTGATAATTTTTTCAAATTTGTCTAGTCCTCATATTTTTAGAATGTTGGTGGAATTCACAATAAAGTTTAATGAAACCTTTGCTAATCAAGAATTTGAAATCTTAAGTTATTAGAGAAAACTTTTACATTTTATTGCTTTGAAAAGAGTATAAGTATTATATCTATTTATATATCATTTGTTGAAATTCTTATGTTCTATTGTTACTAAAAACTTGTGATGACTTATCTAACATTTTGAAAAAAATTTGTTAATATAAACCCTAATTTTATGGAAAAATCATTTCTAAAGTGAAAAGTTTATTTTTCAAAGGAGTCCTCATCATCCTTTACTCAAGAAAATCCTCTTTTTTATTTTAGTTGAGATAATATCAATATGCTCATGCATGAATCATGAATATGTAGTCATGTGAAATAAAGCAATATATCATAATAAGATATGATATATATAAGAAATAGTAAGAGCATAATATTAATATCAAGCATTGGGAACCTTAGCTTCAACAAGGTAACCCCTCAAGTATTGAAAGCCTTAGCTTCATCAAGGCAAGCCGAGACTAAAAATAGACTTGTTCCAAAAAGAAAAAGAAAAAGAAAAAGAAAGAAAAGAAAAAAAACAATAATAATAGCAAGTTAGATAATGTTAATGAGCATTAGGCTCTAAAAATATATAATTATACATATACTTAATAATATATATAGAGTTAGGTTATAAGCATATTAACAATAATAACAACAATAATAACAACACATATGATAATAACAAAATAATAAATTTGGAATTTCTTAGCATGTGCAAGAACAAAAAATGAACATGTTGTTGCTTTTACAACTCATATGAGTTTCAAGAAACAACACAATGGTCATACTAAGTTACATGATATGGGTGATAGAAGTTTACCTAAAGTGTTTTTGTAGAATGAAGATGGTAGATGGATGGGGTATTATATGGTTAGTAAAAAATGGTAGATGGTTTATGTGTAGAGGAGGATTTTTGGTGTGGAATTAGTGGAAGAGAGTTTTGGTAATGAAGAATCTTATAGAGAGAATTTGTGAAGTGAATTTGGAAGAGTTTTGTTATGTGAAATGAAGGTGTGAAAGAAGTGGAGGGAGAGAGGTATTTATAGTTGAAGATGGAGGGAACTTAGATGTAATAAAATAAATTGAAAAAGAAAAAAATTAGATAGAGGAGAGAGGAGGATGTGCTTGCCATTGAAGAGAAGAGAGAGGGAGTGATTTATTTTTGTTGTTTTGTAATAAAATGTAATTAAGATGTGAAGTATGATCGATGTGAAGGTGTATTGAAAATGTAAAAAGTAGAAAAATAGGTATATATGTAGTAAGAATAGGTTGTAAGGTAAAGTAGAGATAGATGAATAGTAATATAGGATGTTGAATAGTAATATAGGACAATGAATAGTAAACAAGACTAATAATATACCAGTAATAAAGAAAATACGCATGTAAATGCGATATATGTTATTTTTAACTACCAAAAAATTACCAAACTGATATTTTTGGAATTCTTGTATTATTTCGGACCTAATGGTGTCATGGAAATATTTTTACTATTCTGTGCCCCGGGGACATGCTTTTCGAGAGTTGATCTTGTTCGGACCCGAAAGACACTAAAAATTAGCAAATATGATATTTTTACGCTTCCTTATATTATTACGAACTATTATCCATCATTATTTTAATTCCATTGTTTAGAGTTTAAGAACACATGATTGTCAGATCTAAACTTTAGTGTATGTTATAGACTTTTGTTGACTTCTAGGGTTTCCGGTTGACTTTTAATTGTAAGATTAAGCTTAAAATTAATCAAAATTTCAAGAGTTTATAGTCTAAAACCTAATTCTACCATTTTTCCTCTTCTATACAAATATTATCCTTCTCTTTTCTACTATCCCTATCAGGAGAGCTTCCAAAAACGCTTAGGTAAATTCTCTAAAATCTTAACTTTTTGATAGTGCTAAATGAATGAAATTAATAGAAGTACATCACTAATTAACTAATATGGTTTCTATACATGAGGAAAATGAAGAGGATGAAGTAGTGTTTAGAAGAAGAAGAAGAAGAAGACCCACAGCACAACAAAATTAGTATCAAGTAAGCATGAGATTTGAAGACATCATATGTTGGTACTTTGGTATTTTAAGCATGAAAATTCACTTGGGTGAGTTATACATGATTGAGGTGTCAAAAATCGAGTTTTTGAGTGATTTTGAAGTCTTAAATCCTCTTCCTAGCTGATACAAGTGAAAAATATTATTTGAAATGAGGTAAGACATCAAAACTAACTTATTTTCATGAGATTATGGTGGTTTTGAAGTTGGGTCTGCTATAGTAGCAATAAATAGTGTTTTGGTGTGTTTTGGGATTGAGTTTTGTTGTAAGTTGATGTTAGCAGGGTAAAATGATGAAATCTTGTATGAGTATATTGTAAAATTGTAGAGGAATTATAGTAAAAATGGATGTTGTTATCAAAACTAGATGATTTAGGTCTTCAACTTGGATTAATCATGTTTTAATAAATGGAAGATGAAAATAGACAAGTCTAGATATAAACACGACCTTTAAATACCTTTAAGATCACTAAAATTAGTTCCAAAATGTGTTTTTGAAAAAATTATCAAATTTAAGGGCAAAATACTCGAAACTTACAAAAGCATGACTAGTACATGAGATCGTGTATGTTTCGTGCTTCTCTCTAATCATAAAAACATGGAGAAAATATGAAACCCAAAAAAGCAAAACGAGAGTATGATGTGTGTTTCCCACCGTGCTTTACTCTATCCCTAAAAGCACGCTGAAGCACTGAGGATCACGGGGGATACACGAGGCTATGTCTCCTACCGTGCTTCTCTTTGTTCTCATGAGAGCGTTGAAGCGCTAAGAAACATTAGAAGAATACTGTGCTGTGTTTTTCATCATGCTTCCCTCCGAAACCTTGAATAAAGGAGAAACACGTCTTCCTTTTTGCCCGTGCTTCTCCTATTTTCCTCAATCCTTGTCCAAATCAAACGAAACTTGATTTAATTTCTTCCTTAAACTTAATTAACCTTCTAAGTACGATCTTAGGGCAGAATGACCAAGTCAATACTCTTAGATGAGGATTCTAGAATTAATGATAGAATTAAAATCCTAAAATCGACTCGAACCAAGCATAAACCCTGGAAACCTAGACAATGTTAAATATGTTGGATAACCCTAGATGTTTGATGAGTAGGGTGAGAATAGAAAACCATTAAATACCCAAACCTTAAGAAAATGAGTACCTTAAAAAATAGAATGAAAATTCGATAATTATTTGACTTGGAACCTTATGCTAAAGGATTCATCTATCTGAGCACTAACACGAAAATTGAGACAATATATTTAAACAATATTTAATAATATAAATAATATAAATATTTTCTAATAATATGGTGTTGAATCATCAAGTTTAAATTTCATTAGTTAAAATAAACAATTTTTGTACTGATCGTTGACACATAAATTGAGGCAAGATGTCTGGATAACAATTAATAATAAAATAGTATTAAGTTATTTTTCTAATATCATTTATTAATTTACCGATTTATAAGAATGTTGACTAAACCAAATTATACTCGTATTTTGATTTCTACCCGTATAATTTACTCTTTACAATTAATAATTTTACTATTCAATACTATTCTTTACTATTCAACCATACTTATTTCTTTCATAACCATACCTTATTCTTACAAAACCATATCTATTACTATATGCACCTTACCTATTCTTACACATGTCATACTTAACTTCTCTCTTACTTTTCTTTTTCTCTCTCCCTCTCGCTTTTCTTGATGGCCGATGCTAGCTTCCTCCATTCCCTCTCCCATTTTCTTCAATTTTTCTTTCTTTTTTTTCACTCTATAAATACTCCATATCTTTCTCATTTCAAACACCTTACATCCTAAACTTCTCTCATACTTCAAACCCTCTCAAATTCTATCCAAAACCTCTTCTCATCACCGCCACCCTCTCTCCTCATTTTTCTCTTTCGGTTCTCTCTCTTAAAGACACACACACACATATTTTCCTTGTGTTTCATTAAGGTAAACATACTAAATATCATCCTCATGTTATATCATGTGTGTATGTCTCTATGCATATTCCATAGAAAATTCCCCATGATGCATGATGTTGGGGATGGAAAATAGAAGGCATCATACTTAATTTTAAGTTTACAATATGTCCACACTCATGTTTTTATTTTTATGTATATTAATTTAACTTTTATACATGTAATTATATGTATTTTATATGTATATATACACTTTTCAGAGCATAATACTCATTAACCTAACTTATATTTTTCATGTTCTTTACATTCTTGTAATTTTATTTCCTATAATTTATTTTCATGGAGACTTGTAATAAATCAAAGTGTCAACCTTGTTCATATTGAAGTCATAAGGGGGCCTGTTCATTTTAAGGTCATGGGGAGTCTTGTCTAAATTCTAAGACTCCCATTTTAATTTTATGTTACCTTAGTAACTTATCCATTTCAAGTCCCGAAAAATCTTATTGTAAAAATAAAACCCCCATTTTTCTTTATGTTACCTTTATGTTCTTATTTATTATCTCTTGTGAAGAATTTATGATTATGTTCATTTTAGTACTACTTTGTTTAAAGAAATTATTTTTATGTTCATAAACATATAATACTTGAAGTGATGTTCTGATAATGACAAAATGATTTTGAACTTAAAATGCTATGATGACCAAAAGTCTCTAAATCTAAAAGTAGAAATAAGATGATCTTAGGATTATCATAATATTCACTTACTAATTTAGAAAGCCTAGCATAAAGTGGGAGATTTATGAACTTATTTTCAAATGCAAGGCAAACCATTTAGCAAAAGGAATATGAAAAAAAACCCCTCGTAAAAAAACTTCTCTAAAAGCTGTGACATGCAAGAGGTCAATGGGGTGTGGAACTTTAATATTTATTTTCAAACTAACTTGATTTTAGTGTTTTAAAAATAATTAAACTAAATAACAACCATATTCGTATTTTAATTAAGATACAGAAAACTCAAAAAGGAAAATATAGAAAAAATATACAACTGTGAAATCTTTTCTTGAGAATACATAAATTCAATGTTTTGAAAATGAATAATCATTTAAAATTTTCCCATGAAACACCTTTTATACCAAAAACTTTAGAGAGTATGGATCGAGTATAGAATCTTAATTTTCAATCTTAACTTACTCATTTTGAAAATCATTGAAATGATTTTTTATTCCAAAGGTTTCAATTTTCCTACCCATATAATTAAAATGTTTTAGCCACATTACAAAAGTCGCTTGTAAAGAAATTATTTTGAGCAAACGATCATAAATACGTAATGAATTATTCTTTGTCTTCTAATCATATTTGAATATAGGAAATCATAAGTATATGCACTAGAGAGTTAACATAGAGTGAAATCCTTAGAAAATATTAACTGCTCGTTCACTTCATTGTAATTCCAATTCCATTACAGTCTTATTCCTTACGAATAGCTATTATGTTGTTTAGTTCATTGAATAGAGATTCCACAATGAATCCCTATTACACAAAATATTTAATACCTATTATTTATTAAAACCTATGAATACCAATTAAATACCGGAAGTGTCTTTTTTTCAAGATTTGGGCGTAATCTGATCAATTCTTTTCCAAGAACTGAATGAACTTAAATGATCAAAATAACCTTAGAAACGAATAGGACATTCAAAGTAGGTAGAAATCGACTACTCATATACAAAAGTTATAGTTAAAATGAATTAGTTATAGCCATTTTAAGGTTTAAACTAGGCTACCGAAAATTCTACCAATGATAGAGTTCATAAAGTTAGAAATTTAAATAAAACTAGTATAAAATACTCATTACGGGTATTTCCTTGTTCATATAACGAGGATTCCAAAGTTACAAACCCCACAAATTAATTTCAACTAAGGATCTTTGGCATGACTGGGTGAGTTTTTCCTTATGATTCGTTATCTTATTTGTGCTTGTAGAAGTGGTTACATTGACATGATGAGAAATGATAAAAATGAATATGTATAGGGTTATAAAGTGGTTATGTACATGCTTATTTGATTATGTGAAGAAGTGGATACTAAGCATATTGCAACCTCAAAAGGTTTATTTAAATGTATTTGTTTATTTATAAGTATGGTTGTTATGTGCTGATTTAAGTTGCTTGATCGCTTATTTAAATGAACCATATTACAGTTTGGTATAAAAGAAATAAATAAGCATGCATTGCATGGTCGAGTCACATTCAGAAGATTACTACTTCTATGCGAGCGATCGGGTGGATTGCCAAGTTATAGTGTAATCTTGCTCCAAGCATGAGGAACTAATCGTTCAAGAATACGATCTCATGGAGGAGTCGTACCATAACAATTGCTACAGGCAGGGGCCCAGAGACTAGTAGTGGAGTTTACGAAAACCTACCAAGGCATTCCCAAACGCTTATCACTAATAGAGTAAATTCGTTCTATGTATGATTTCGGGTCAACTATACATATTTATGTGTTTCATGTATTTGTTACATTAGCTAACATAGGCTTGATATAACAAACTTTTTTGTTTATAGTTGTTGGTGCGAATGATAGGAAACATCTCGCTAAGCATGTTGTAACTTGATATCCTTATAGATTTTTGATATCACAAGAATACATATAGCTATAACAATAGACTACCATGCATGAGGTATTAACCAATGAACCTATGGAGCTCTAGAAGAAATTATGAGAGGATATGATGTATATTCCTTTTCAATCTCTTTATCTGGACTTTATTATTTTGGAGACTGTTATGGATGATTGTAATACTCTGACCTAATTGAGGACATTAGCCGGGGTATATTCCTAAGAAATGTAATCTACTTTGTTTAAGTTTAATGTTATATAGTTCCCTTACATTGCTATCTACTTGCTATAATTATAAATTGTACTACTCTATTGTGTTCCTTTTATTGTGAAGTACGCATTGTGTATAGTGTGAAAATCTTTGAGTGACTAAAGTAGTCATTTATAGGCTTCTATATTGTGTATAACAGGCTATCATGTTTAGGAAATCCTTTGAGACGTAATAATGTGTTTGTAAATTGACCAAAACACGTCATATTTTTATAATTTATCCATTATTTAATTTTACTTTATAATATCTTTTATTAAAGTAATCTTATCAGACCAATAAAAACTCAAACATGAATTTCTCTTATAATAATTAATAATACAAAGTGTCAACTCAACTCTGGGAATTTAAAAAATAAATAAATAAATAAGCGATAATAATTACATAGGATATGGTACACCCGCAGGTAAACTTTACCAGGTTGTATAGAGGAAGACAGATCCAGCCTAGAATCAGATTATGTAGAGGCTGGGCGTATCCGTTCATGGGCTGGGAGTGGGAACGGGGCCGTTTGATTCTGGGTAGGGTCATCATATAAAATAGGGTCATCTTAGAGTTGGTGGGAGATGCTTACATTTGACTGACGCCAGGAAAGGATTTGCAATTTTTTTTTTTTTTTTTTATGATTGAGGTATTAAAAAAGTAATTTTTACGAGAAATAACGATTCATTTGATTGAAGGGAAGAAATAGCGAATTTTTATTTATTTTATATTACATGAAATAAATATTTTTTATCAGATAAACTTTTACAAATGAAAAGAATAGATAATAAATGACCATTTTAATGAATTCCATTTCAATCATCCAGACACAATATGTTAATGTATTATAGTCATACCTTAAATAAATTATTGATGTATTGCAGTCATACTTTAAATAAATTCTTGATGTACAATATGTTAATGCATTATAGTTATATTTTTTATACAATTTATATAATACAAAAGTCGATATTTATATTTAAGAAAAATCTATGCTTTTAACACTCGTAAGCATCTAATAATATTATTTTTTTAAAAATATATTTGTTTGATGTTGCTTAACCTTACTCTAAAACAATTTGAATTATTGATTCCAGCTATCCGACGTCAAATCTTTAAATTTTGATTTTCTCCCCAAATTTTAGCTTAAAAAACAGATTATTTTTGTGATGCTTTAATTCGAAGGCATTACAACTTGTCATGTATTCTCACTTGATATGAACACGCTAGGGCTATTATTCAACTGATCCACAAATTAGATATAACATCATCAACATCTCACATATAAGGATACTTTAAATATTATGTAATAACCAAAAAACTTCATAACAACCTAGTTAGTATAAACCAAAGGCCAACTCAATTTAAATTAAAACATCTTGAGAAAAATGTCAAAAAATTTTAAATTTATAAAAACATATAAAGCTTTATAAGATTTTAAATGTTTTCTATCTCCAAACTAGAATATCTAAATGTCAGCAGGAAAGTCAGGTCTACTATCATCTTTCCCGCAATCCATGTAGACATCATATCTAGCTATATCAAACACTACTGATCATCATCTGTTTTTGAAAAATAGAAATGAATGAGCACAAAGGTCCAGTACACCATACTACAAACACATGCGCATGAATAGGTATAATACAGATTTCACAAACAATCTAATATTATACGCAACAATCAATAGCTTATTATCTTTGATTAGTTAGCAGACAATACAATTTAGAACTATTAGCCATTAGTCATAAATCCGGAGTAACCCATGACTCTGTAAAATCAATCAACATGGAAAATAGGTAATATTTACTTATATTGGTGTTAGGAACTCCGACACACCCTGGATACTATTTTTGCACCATTTATAGACTATCAGAATCATCTCTTTACACAAATCCATTTGGGACAATGACACACATAAATCATTAACGGTGCTGTCCTAGTAGTAATGGTCCTCCCAATCTACTAGACCCAGCCATAGATAAGCAACAAATCAAATTTAAGGACGAATAACCATTAATCAATTTACAATTTTTAATCCTACAAACACAAGCAGCAAGCAAGGTAAGGTTGTACCTGAAATCACTTTATGAGTGTGAATCCTAACTTCACCAACAATACCTAAATCATCAAATATTCAATCAAAACATTTTCTCGCATAATAATGATAAATCCACCATATATAAACCCTAAACTGGAAAAAGACTACAAACTCTAAATTCATACACACCTTTCTCCATTGATTTATAAAGCCATAAAATCATTAAAAGAACAGGATTTCTCAAAGAACTCATCCAAACTATGACTTCCTTCAACACTAAATCAAGCAACTTATAAAAGACCTTAATTTTTAGATCACTAAAGGAAAAGAAAATATTCAACTTACCTATCTCTTGATTCTCGTTATTCCTTGATTGCAAAACACTAGTCTTCGACGGATTTAGGATTTTTCTTTAAAACTTCCTTTAAAATCAAAGAGAACATTAATAATATATTACTCATTAAATTGTTAAAGACTTGATGAGAACTACCTCACCTTTATCTTACTTCTTGACCTTCCTTAATGCAAATATCACTATTAGAAGAGGATTTTGACAGAGTTCTATGTTTGGGAATGATTTTAGTATAGGAGGAAGCCTAGGTTATGCAAGAGATAAAGAATAACTCTTGATCTTTAATAACATATCTTTATTTTTAACAACGTCTCTTTATTTTTAATATTGTTTTTTCATCTTTAACAATGTCTATTCATCTTTAATCACGTGTTTGTTAAATGATAAAATATTTAATTATACATTAGAGTGAACCATAAAATCTCTTATTTTTAAACAAATAATAATTTTACCCCTCACTATAAATCATTTATCTTTATATTATAATTTCTATAACTGTTAAAACATCCAATCTTGAATTTATTCATTTATTATTTAATTTTAATTTTAATACCTCAACTTCTTAAAGTAAGATAAATTAGTGCTTCTTTTATGATGACCATCGTCCTAGATAAAACGACAATAGAATCAATGTATGGGTGTCAACTTCCATTATCTTTCTATTTCAATGTTCAAATTGAATTAATTCATATATTTATTTATTTTTTTTGTTTTGGTACTTTAACATATTAACGCGAGACACAGAAACAATTTCTTTTATAATAACCTTTGTAAAAATATTAGAAAAAGTACATACAAATGATAATGAATAACAATAATATATAAAAAAATTTAGGGTCTGTTTGGATTGGCTTTTTTCCGACAGATACAGATACTTTTTCAAACTTTTTGCTAACAAATTATTTATCAAGAAATAGATATAGATAAAAAAAATTGATAGTTCTCATCAAACGATCAAATAGAACAAAAATACATAAAATTTATATGCAAATCGGATATATTTACATATATCATTTTAAAAAAGATACAAATACAGGTGAAATACAGACAATCCAAACAGACCCTCAAAGAACAAAAAACTGTTCATGGCCTTGAAATTTTTATTTTTGGATATGATGATAATCAACTTCGGAGCAACAAAATCAAATCGCGTGTTACTCTCTCCTTTAACTTTCGTGTTGATTTGTCAGCTGCACCCTGACTTGGTTTACATCAATTGAACCTACTAAGTCCTTATCTCACGACAATTCTTTTTTTTTTTTTTTAAATAACTTCCGTGTCAAATCTGTAGTCTGATCTTGAGTAACAAGTTAAAAAGTCAATCTCATGAGTCATGTCAACAGTTTTGTTAGCATTCCGAAATTATTTCAATTGACGTTTGGCTGTATTAAGGGTTGGGAAGTTAGACTTCCAAGCACGGATTCAAACCCCAAAAAGAAATAAAAAAATCATAGTATAGGTTTCATAGGTTTATATCTATATTTTAATCTAATCTAATTTTTTTTTGTTTTATATGATTGTAATGATAATAATACTAAATGTCATAATTTTTTTTTAAATATTAAAAGTTGGATATCCTCTTTAAAATCATATTTTTTGTCATTTAACTCTTTTTTCTTTTTTCAAATATATTGTGGCTATTTATAATTGTTATCCAATAATTTTATTGGGCATTATAACAATGATGATAATTTATCTCATTGGACAAGTTGAAGAATTTAATAATAACATTGTAATATACAAATAAATATTTTATATTGAAAGGTGAATATGTCATCTGATATAAAATAAATGGATTTTATGGTCAACTCTAGAGTTTAATTAATTTTTATTGGTTTTGTTTTATTGGTTATGTGAATGAAGATGAAAAGACGCCATTAAAAATAAAGAGACGTTATTAGAGATCAAGAGACATTATTATAAATGAAAAGATGTACGTTATTAAAAATGAAGAGACGTCATTAAAGATGAAGAGACGTCATTAAAGACGAAGATACTTTATTAAAAATGAAGAGACGTTATTAAAGATGAAGATGCGTTATTAAATATGAAGAGTGTTATTAAAGATAATCAGCTATTTCTTGTCTTTTATATAAACTAGACTTCCCTGTTTTCCAAAACATAACCCTTAACTTAAAAATTCTCTTTCATAGCTGCCAAAAAGATTCAGCAATCCAGATCAGGTAATCAAATCATCAATTCTTGCTATAAGTTTCATGGATCTATCAAGTTTTTATGGTTTTTATATTATTTTGAAGGAGAATTGGAGAATTGGAGAATCGGAGAATCGTTTTAGCTTGCTTGAAGATTTGAACATTTGGTGTTTAAGGAGAATTGATGATCAGATCCAGGTAAATGTATAGTCATATTTTCTTTAAGTTATGCAAATCTTTAGTTTCCTTAGAGTTGTCTATTATTTTTGAAGGGAGATTAAAAAAATCTTGATTATCTTGAAGATCTGGATTTGTTGTTAGAAATGATTTAAAATTCGAATCAAGGTGAGTATTTTAATGTTTTTAATCTTTATGATTTCATAAAAAAATGGTAGTTGTTGATTTATGGTATATATGGTGTTGAACGAAATTCTAGGGTTTGAAGAATCTGTTGAGGAGATTGAGTTGATTGAAGGGTTTTTGTATTTCGACCAAGGAAAAAAGGTGTCGATTTATATTTATTTTGAGATTTGGGTTTTAGATGTAAATGGAATTAGGTTTATTTGATGAGATGTATTTATAAATTTGATCTGTTCATGTTATCAGGTTTTGTTGAATTAGGAGTTGTGTTATAAAAGCAGATTTGAGTGATTTAGAGTACTATTCCTAGAATTTGATATAGGTAAGATCTTATTTTATTTGTTGTATGTGCTTATAAGTTTAGATCTATTTGTTGTATGTGTGCAGGGTCAGAATATTAAATCAATCTAATTCTATATGACAAATTAAATTGTTTTGCTGTTTGTGATTTACTACGGTTAGTAAAGACCACGTAGAGTGTGCTACTAATGCCAGTAACCTGATGAGCTATGTGTGAGGTTGTTCGAGTGGACTCGTGCATAGAAATGATTTCGGTAGATTAGGTATTGACAGTATGGCCGCGGGTGCTTAGAGAATTTCATCACTATATATATGTACATTACTTATTTTATATATTATTTGTTTTTCAAGAACTGGACTATAGATGGTTCAAAACTGTGCTGTTTGCTGACTAATTTAAAAGATAATAATTTCCTTATTGCATTAGGATTAGTTGCATGAAAAAATATATATGTTATGAGGTACATGCATTTAGTATATGATTTGGCATACTGAGCGCTTTCGCTTATTATTTTATCAATTTCAGGAGTAAGTGAGGATCCAATGATGTTTGACCTGTCAGGTTATGATATCTATAAGATTATAAGTTTTGTTGATATTTTTGAGACTTTTAGTTATGATGGTTTTGGTTTCATGCCATTGAGATGTTTATCGTAAAAGAGTTTGCTTTTATGAGATAATTTAAACATGTATATTTTATGTGAAGATTGGAGTTTATTATAATTGTTTATACTTATAGATTAGACTGATAGCTTTGACGTGTTCTTATAAAAGAAGGACAAGTGACATGTTGTAATATCCTTATTTTAGAGTGTTACAAAAATTTTACACATTAAAGTGAAAAGGCTTAGATTTAATATAATTAAAAAATAGGGTTTGAATGAAAATAATTACTAAAATGACACATATTGTTGTAGACATGATTTTCATAAATATAAATAATTTACATAATAAATAGAACCATTTTCATTAATCTTTATAAACAAACGTGTATTAAGTTTAAATTGCTTGATTCCATTTTATAAAGTCATTTTTGACAATTAATTTGATCCTAATCCTATTTTAATAATTACTTTTTCAGAAGTGTTAATCCTACATTTACACTTTAATTTTGATATTACACTTATAACTTGATATAACCCTTGGTCTTGGTCATTAAAAAAAAAAAAACTAAAAAAGATAATATGACACTATCGGTAAAAATATAAAGAAAAAGCAAAAAGCAAAAGATATGGCATTTTGGGTTAACTTACGGGGAGGTATTCTGGGACGAGGACTAGCACTAGCAGCATAAAGATAAAGACACATATTATATTGAAAAAGAGAGTGGGCATTAGGATTAGGACCAGGTTGAGGGTGTGCGATTAGGATTAGGCAGGACGTAATTTCGGAGAAATGGAGTGACAAATTAGAAAAAAAAGTTAAGGAAAGATTCCTGGAAATAACCAGACAGATTTGGCTACGTGGCTTATTGTTTTTAAAAAAGCCCAAACCAGGTTACCTCAATCATTAATATATATACACTTGCATATAAAAGAAAAAGACGCACAAACATTCACCCCCTACGGTTGTTGACGTTGCTTTCCTTAGTCAGTCAAGTAAGTCGTGGGCAGTGGGAGTCGTAAGTATTTCATTTTAGGCAGTCTCAGCGTGGAACTGGCACTAGTATCCTAGGCCGTAGCGACAGCGATGACGACGACGACGACGACGACGACGACAAACCGATAGTCTTCTCAACTAAGAGTAACTTTAACTATTTCTTGGCCGTGCCCATCCCATTCGCAAGCACGTCACCATCACCATCATCATCATCATCATCATCATCATCATCATCATCTTACTCTGTTAATTTTTCAAGTCTTTGAAGCCCTGCCTTACTGTTTTTATTAAAAATAATACATACGAGGTAGGTTATCATATATTTCTATGTCTAGGTTCTCGTCCTCCTCTTGCATGTGTTTGTGTGTGTGTATATATATATATATATTTCCTCTTGCATGCTAAGCGGTTGCCCTTTACAAGTTTTTCTATGATTTCCCCTTTGCAGGAAATGTTTTCCTTGCGTCAGAAAGTGATATGGGAGGAGTAGAAATAATAATGGTGTAGACGATGGTTAATTACGTTGTTAGAGTTAGTTTTGGCAGGATATCATAGTAATAGTGGTAGTAATAGCAGTAGTAGAAAGTTGAGAAAGAAAAAAAAGAAAGGAAAGAGATAGAGATGTCGCTACGAAGGGCAACTGTCCCTGATCAGGCACCGCAACCGCACAGGCGGATTATGCGGACTCAAACTGCTGGGAGTTTGGGAGAACCCATGTTGGACAGTGAAGTAGTACCTCTTCGCTTGTGAGGTTGCCCCTATTCTTCGGGTTGCAAACGAAGTGGAGGCTGCCAATCCTAGAGTTGCCTACCTCTGTAAGTAATAACTATGTGATCCTATATTACTTACTTCGAACACACAACACCAACTCTGAACACCTGATCATTCTGGGATTTAGGTCGGTTCTATGCGTTCGAGAGAGCTCACAGACTAGATCACACTTCCACCGGACGTGGAGTCCGGCAGTTCAAGACAGCTCTTCTTCAACGTCTAGAGAGAGTAAGTTCCATTATCGTGAGGAGAATCCAACTCAAAAGAGTCATCTAGTGGCAAATGATCTTTTTGCAAGTCTTTTACGGCTTGTTCATCTCATGAATAAATAAGCCTGTAATAAAATTTTTATTGGTGGGGGAATGGAATAAAGGTATAATAGGAATTTTATTTGTTAATTTTTTATTTAAATAAGTGTATTTGGAAAAAAATAATCTATTTTAATATTGAATTGTTGGATGACTATTCAATGTTTTTTATAACAGGATTGAATTGTTATTATAGCGATCTAAATGTAGTGATATTTCATCATCAGGAATAAGGTTATAATAGAAATGCTATTATAGCAAAGTGATTGGACACTTAGTATTTAGAATTGAAAGAAGATTCACAGTGATGATGATTGATATGATGCATAGAACTAAAACAGAGATGTTTGAAAGCACTCACTGTGAGAAGGATCGGTGAATGGGAATAATGGTGTAATCATACTAGTGGCCATGCTATAGATTTAACAGGAATTTAAGGCTTTACTATTGAATGACTTGTGAATTACTACCTTTCTTCCATCTGATAATCAGTCAAAATTATTCTTTAATTTGATTGTCAAAGGAAAATGAAGTAACTTTGGAAGGAAAGACGAAAAGCGATGCTCGTGAAATGCAGGATTTTTATCAGCATTACTATAGAAAGTACATTGAAGCTTTACATACTGCTGCTGATAGAGCTGACCGGTTAGTTGCCTCTATATATAGTTTGTACATGTGAAACATTCTGTTATTTTCTTTCTCTTTCTAACACCTTCTTCTGTTACACTGCGCTCAACTCAGTGCGCAACTTACAAAAGCATACCAAACAGCATCTGTCCTATTTGACGTTTTGAAAGCTGTCAATCGGACTGAGTCTGTGAAGTTGCTGATGAGGTTAGTGCAATGACATTGAGTTCTGATTTGGAGTGTTTTCCCTCCTTATATTTGATATGTATGCCCTAGAAAAAGATGTAGAGTTTATCCTCTTGAGGCCACAAATAAGAAAGCAAAACAGAGAAATTTCACCATCATTATCCCTCTTGCAGATATTAGAAGTTCACACAAAGGTTGCAGAAAAGAAGGAGATGTACAGACCATACAATATTCTCCCTCTTGACCCTGATAGCCAAAATCAAGCCATAATGAGATATCCCGAGGTAATATTCCTGTCAAGTTTCAAGTACTTGCTAATTTGACTCTGTTTCTTATTAATTCAAAGATGAAGCGACATAATCTTCAAAGTACAGATTCAAGCTACTGTTGCAGCACTTAGAAATATCAGAGGACTACCTTGGCCAAAGGGGCATGTGACGAAAACGGATGAGGACGTCTTAGATTGGCTTCAAGCAATGTTTGGTTTCCAGGTTATTTTATAATTATTTTAAAGTCCATATTTGTTTTTTTTCCCTCTTGATCTCAAATTTCTGACATACAATGCAGAAAGATAATGTGGCAAATCAAAGAGAGCACTTAATTCTGATGCTGGCAAATGTGCATATACGCCAATTTCCAAAGCTTGATCAGCAACCAAAGGTTTATGTGTTTCCTATCATCTGACCAACTTTACAATTTACGTTTCCTCTTCTTTCATAGGCCACTCTCTCCTACTTATATATTCCTTATCATTTTCCCACTTTTATATTCCTTATCAGTTGGATGACAGTGCTATAACTGAAGTGATGAAGAAGCTCTTCAGAAATTATAAGAAGTGG
Source organism: Combretum micranthum (assembly GCA_024138025.1). NCBI lineage: Eukaryota > Viridiplantae > Streptophyta > Magnoliopsida > Myrtales > Combretaceae > Combretum > Combretum micranthum. The sequence goes on along the minus strand of JAMXBD010003655.1, from coordinate 15,356 downwards.
TGCAAGTATTTGGGTCGTAAAAGTAGTCTCTGGTATGTCTCTTTTCTTGTTGGGTAATTTTAGGTATATGCTATCCATACATCTCTTTGAAATTCCTGCTGTATCAATTACATGTAATGTACTTGCTCCATTATCTCTTCCATTATCAAGCATTATACCATCTCTTAAGTGTTTTGGATTCTCTCTTCTGGAAGGTTACCAACAATTCAGCAGGAAGTGCAGCAGCGGAAGCTGTTGTATATGGGCCTCTACCTTCTAATATGGGGTGAAGCTGCAAACTTGAGATTCATGCCAGAATGCCTTTGCTATATTTATCACCATGTATGTGTCTTGTGTGTAATTTTTCATCTAGTACAGTCCTCTGGTACCTCCTCATATTTCTTATCCTCCAAGTCTTAGAAGTTGTCATCTTCCTAATTTTCAATGATTTTTTAGAGGACATGACGTAGGAGTGGTAGTCTTAAATAGGATGTGTCATCAGTCATTTTCTAAGTATATTTGTGGCTTATTTGTTGAAATATAGAAGTCACATAGATTGAGAAGATCTTTGGTCAATTGTGTATCAAATCTACCATACTAAACGACATATACCAAAACATGGGTCTGCACCACCCTTTAGGGACTGGTAAATAAGTGTTCTTCCTTCTCTTGTCATTATATTCTTGGAAGTGATTGAATTTCTAGTGGAATGGAGCAGTTAGATTTGGACTGCAGTGAAGCCATGGGGAATGTATTACAAACTGATGATTAGTTAATTGATTTGGCATTGGGACTGGTAGTTGTTCTTGATATTTGTGTGGTACAGTTAAATTGTGCTTGATTATGGAGATATCACCTTGTAAGGAAAACAATGTAAAACTGAATAGGAAGTTCACTGTTATAAATTAACTAGCATTAAATACTTTCCTTGTGATGCCTAATAAGATAGATGCACAGCCCCTACAGTTGTGCCTTTTAGCAGACAAGCCAAATTTTTTCCACCTAAAAATCAAGTGAGTTTTGCAAGGAATATATCAGCTAAATCTAGAGAAAACACTCCTTACGCGACATTAATAAAATCAAAGAAAAATAGTTTATAATTGATGACAGAAGGGATACTCTGGTGAGAGACATGCCCTATCCTGTGTACTTAGCAGATAGGAAAAGTTCTGTATGTGTACTCTACTTGAGACTCATTCAACTTGGTCTTATCATGCTGTTAAATTATATAGATGGCATTTGAATTGTATGGAATGCTTGCTGGGAGTGTCAGTCCAATGACAGGAGAGCATGTAAAGCCTGCCTATGGTGGTGAAGATGAGGCATTCCTGAAGAAAGTAGTGACTCCCATATATAACACAATAGCAAAGGTCATTTGCTACATTTCTTGGATCCCTTTCTCATGTTCTTCTCAGCTCAAAATTTAAGCATACTTATTCTTTTGGGCTAGACCAACAAAATTTAGCTTTACAGGAAGCAAAAAGAAGCAGAGAGGGGAAGTCTAAGCATTCACAATGGAGGAACTATGATGATTTGAATGAATACTTCTGGTAATGCTTTTCTTTATAGCACTCCTTTATTTGATAAAACGTGGTTCTAAAATTTTGATTTTTCTTTTTCCCTTTTAGGTCTGTGGAATGCTTTCGATTAGGTTGGCCCATGCGTGCAGATGCTGATTTCTTTTGTTTACCTCCTGAAGAACTTCAGGCAGACAAATATGATGGTGTATGTTGAAATCTTCCGTTTTGGTCTTATACAGCTATCCTATGAAAATATAAATAATCGCCAATTAACGATTTCCCCCCTCCTGTAATTGCCACATTTTATTGTCCTTGAAGAAGTTAATATGAACTATGACAACACACTGCTGTATGATGTAAAATGCTTTTTTCATCAGTTAAGACTAATACATGCTGCTGATGACATTACTTTTCATTTGTTTCTCATTGGCATCCTAGTGCCTTTTTTAAGGCCATATGTTTTCTTTGTAAGTTATGCGTATATATATGTTCTGTAGTGCTGTTACTGAACTCAGGATCTGAGTTTATTTATTCCTATCAACTTGTTACATCCTGCCCCTTTATCTAAGGTAGGATGCAAATAGTTGCATGCATGTGCTTAGTAATTCCAACACAGAATACGAAGTCTAGAGTAGCTATCCAAAACCTTCCCAAAATTTTGATATATTTCATTGGACCATGTAAATTTTATGTTTTCTCTCTTAAATACTATGTGGGTTATAAAGGTGTTCTGCAAGCCGAGGCGCTAAATTGTTGATAACTGACAACATGATTCAGGTGAAGGAACCAGTTGTTGGGGATCGTTGGATGGGAAAGGTGAACTTTGTTGAGACACGCTCCTTTTGGCATGCATTTCGAAGTTTTGATAGGATGTGGAAGTTTTATATTCTATGCTTGCAGGTAGTTCTCTTTCGATATGCTCTACTCCTTAGGTAGTCAGTCATCAGTCCTTACTGTATATGTCATTTTTTTTTTTTTTTTGCATGCTGAAGGCGATGATTATTATTGCATGGAACGGATCGGGCACCTTGAGCTCCATATTTGAGGCTGATGTGTTCAAGAAAGTGCTGAGTATATTTATTACTGCTGCAATATTGAAGTTGGCACAAGGTATACAAGATGGTTGACCTCTCCATCCTGTTCCTCTCAATCCTCTGGTAGTCAAGAGCTATAACCACTAATATGATGAAAAGTTTTGATTTTCTTTTTGTGAAATTGTTTGAATTATAAATACAAAGCACTATACCTTGATCTACAAAATTAAATCTTTTCCATGTCGCAGGCCTCAATCGACTTTTCAGTCTAAACATGAGGATTACTTCTGGATATGAATATAAAAAAAACATAAGTGGACCATGATTTTGTTCATATTATCACAAAACCTAAGCTTCAACCAGTGTGGCCTTAAGAGAATCGTTTCTCAATTCCCATTCATGTTCAGCAATTCTGTCTATTCTTCTGTTACCGTGTAACAAGATCTGAGGTTGTCTATGTTGGTTCTGAAATTCAAGTAAAAGCCAAGATGCTTGGAACTTAAGATAATATATTTTGCATGATACTTTGGCTATTACTGCTCTTGAATGTAATTATATTTCTCAAATTTGATTGAAAGAGAGTAAGATTCATAATAAATTTTATTGCAAATGAAATATATGAACATGTCTTAATGACTTATAACTTCCTTTGGTGCAGCTGTTCTTGATGTGATTATGAGTTGGAAAGCAAGGAAGAGCATGCCATTCTTTGTTAAACTTAGATACGTTTTAAAGGTTGTTTCAGCAGTAGCCTGGGTGGTAATTCTACCAGTTACTTATGCGTACAGCTGGAAAAATTCTTCAGGGCTTGCACAGACAATCAAGAATTGGTTTGGCAATGGTTCTGGATCTCCTTCACTGTTCGTCTTCTTTGTTCTGATCTACTTGTCACCAAACGTGCTATCCATGCTGTTGTTTCTGTTTCCATTCATTCTGCGGGCTCTTGAAAGGTCAAACCTCAAGATTGTGATGCTCTTGATGTGGTGGTCTCAGGTATGTAGTGGCATGTCTTAATTTGTTGTTAACTTGTGATTAATTGTTTGGTAGGTTCCTTCTTTCCTGTAAATGTAACTCCTGAGGTCATTATTGATTTAAATCCTTTACTCAGTTTCTCTACCTCAAGTACGGACCTTATGTTTCTATTTTGCTATGGACGTGATGTCATCTTTTCTGTTGCTTTTACCTTGCAGCCTCGACTTTATGTTGGAAGAGGAATGCATGAGAGCTCATTTTCATTATTCAAGTAAGAACATGTCCAGAGCTTAATTATAAATTGGTATAAATGTCAAGAGTTACAGACTGTTTTCTCAATTAACAAATTTTCAGGTACGCAGTCTTTTGGTTCTTTTGTTAGCATCAAAACTAGCATTCAGCTACTATGTGGAGGTATTTCTCATACTTATGCAGAATTCTCATATGATATACATTTTTTTAGTATTAAGGTTGTTTTCTATCTGAAAAACTATTCCTGCTCAAGGATTTGAATTTGATGAAGGGTGTCTCAGCCTGAAATGCAAAACAACGTGATCTTTGGTTTCTTTATCATAAAGTTATAAATAGGGTATTATTGATTACGTGGATTGTCACCTTCGGTGTAAAGAAAACTTTCCAATAATAAATGTTTCCAATTATCCGTACTTAGCAAATTGAAGGTACTCCTTTGTTTTATTACCCACTCATTTCAATGACTGTTTTGTGAAGTGTTGGTATACAAAGGCATATTCACACATGGATATACAGGTAAGGCGGTTTTGAAAGATAATGAGATAATTGTTCAAAACTAATTGAAGTTGCAATCTACAATAGTGATGTAACGACTGGATTGCAATATTCTCTTATTTGAATGTGCTACACTTCTAAATTTAAGTTACATTAAGTCTTCTATTCTTTGCATTACTGGTGGCCACATGTGACACCAAACAAATATATAAAATTTATGATTTCTATATAAATTTTATATTAATAAAAATTAAATAAAAAATTAGTAAAGGTTTAACAAGTGTGTGTCTGTTTGTCTGTATGTTTCATGTATCTTCCTTATGTTTTGTTGACCTTTTTTATGGGGAAAAAAAAAAAAGTCGAATCATTTTATTATCATAATCTTAAGAGACTGTGTTACTAGAAGCTAGCAAATCATGATGGACGACTAATAATCATAGTGTCAATGAATTGTCGTTATTATTGCAAAATGATCACTATTGACATTTTTTTACAATAAAAAATTTAGAATTGTCAACAAGTCACCAAACAACTTTTTAACATGTTTCTTCTCTTGCTACAAATGTGGACATAAGCTCGTAATCTTTATATTGGCTTAGGCCTCTTGGCTGATGAAATTATTGGGAGTTACTTCCAGCTCTGTTAGTCTGATAATGATATGATCACATATTTCAGTCTATTTGAAGTGTGCGCAACAGATTTCCAGAAACTTTACAAGTTACTCTTAATATTCATGTCATACGTGATCGTATTGACTAATTCCTGACCATTATGTTTGTTCATGCCGTGTGGCTTAAGATTGAGTTTGTTATGGCTCAAATATCAAAGGAAACATCTACTTTTTCACTACCAAAGAACATTTGAGTATGTCGCAGTAAGACATAAAATGTGGCTGCTAGATCTAGTGTAATAACCCAAAACTTTGCTCAGCGGGAAATTGTCCTCTTTGGAGAAATGTCACATGGTGTTGTCTTTAGTGCTACGCTAAAAAGCGCTTTGATGATTAAAGTTTTATTACCTTATATTTGAGGGATATCACATTTTTACACTTACAAAACTAATGTTCTCGTTAGTTTCGTTGCATAGGTTTAGAATTACATCAGTCTTGGAGGGCTCAAGAGGTACTCTTATACAGGCTTAGGAAGTGCCCCACTTTAATGCACTTTGCCCTGTATGACATTCAGATTCTTACTTTTGGCTAGTAAACTACTTTGATGCTATTTGTAACGATTTGAAATTTTGCCTACTGAGGTATTATTCATTTTAGTGAAATGTTGTACAGTTTTATCCTTAATGCTAAGTGCTTTCTAAAAGGTCATCTATCTTGAGTGCTTACCACCGAGTACTTAGATTTCTACAAGATCACCTATCTTAAGAGTGCTCATGACTGAGCACTTTGTCGTATAACACTTAGATTCCTACTTTTGGCTAGTGAACCGCTTTGATATCATTTGTGCAATGTAAAATTCTGTCCATCGAGGTATTGTTCATTTGATGAAATGTTGTATAGTTTTATCTTTAGTGCCAACTACTTCCTAGAAGGTCACTCTTCTTAGAAGGTCATCCATCTTGAGTGTGTTCATCATTGAACGTATTTAGCTTTAGAATTTTGATGAACTTCAATCCATTACACTAAAAGGCGTGCCTCAATAATTAGGATTCCACCATTATATCTAGTGTGCAAAAAATACTTACTTTGACACTTGCAATTAGAACTCATTTGGCTTATGCAATTGATGTATGAATTGGGATTCCACAAAAAATGAGTGAATAAGGTTGTATTGTGATAATCAAATTGTTATGCATGAATAATTTAATCCAAATTCATAAGAGAACTGTTAAAAACATCTTTACTCTTGAGTTGCTTAAATTGCCATGTCAGCATCTGAAATAACTCTTTTTGCTAAGTAACTCTCTATTTATCTCGATTACTTTAAAAAAGTTATTTATCAACTTTTTTTTTTTTTAAATTTTGTGGGACCTATTTTATTTTATTATCTTAAGACAATATTTATATATTTTTTTCATAAAGATCAAATAAATATGAAAGGACCAATGAGAAGAGGAGTGAGAGGGTAGTTTTTTGTAAAAATCAAATAAATGTGAAAGGCCTAATAGGAGGAGGAGTGGGAAGATTGCTTGTCATAGTAATTTTGGTTGCTAAGCAACTCAACAAGTAACCTACTTTATTGCACAAAAACTGCCACATCATTTGATATTCTTCAAAGTTTTAACTAAGTACTTAGGGATAATAACGCTTTTATAGTATAGTGATGGTAAATATTATTATATTTATTGCATAGTGTAATTAGTGTAGTGTTACGTGGGGGTTGGTACACCAACTGTTAGGAACACTTCCTCTATATATATCTCTACTTGTATGTACAAAATGATGACGTCAAGATGCAATTTTTCTACACTTATATCTTAAACTTTGCAAGAACCAAGCATAAAGAGAATGACCCTCATTTATAAGAGATAAGGTGCAGGAATTATGATATCCTCTGTTATCTTAAATAATTAGCTAGTAGACTTTTGACTAAATCTTCCATAGGTCCAAGAGTTGTGTACATTAGTAACACGTTGGATTTTTTGCTATTTATGCAATAGCTTGAGGGGGAGTTTTAGCCGTATTAATCAAAATTTAATCAAATAAAAACCCACACTAAACAGTAGATACATCTGTTATTGTTTAAAATCCGGTTTCAAGATCTTCTTGAGGAAGAATTCTGGAAGTAGTGTAATAAAGTTCGAAATTGGTGATTAAAACAAAGTATAGGCCACAGTCCATGATATTGTATATTGCTTCTGCCCTTGCAAGATAACTGATATATCTTCTGACATGATTGTGAAATTGCAAATGCTGAGGTTTGTTTTGTTGCAGATTAAGTCTCTCGTTGGACCAACAAAAGCCATTTTGCATGTTCAAATAACAACTTACCAGTGGCATGAGTTTTTTCCGCGAGGTGGGGCACATTTAAATCATCCTGTTTTTTCTTTTTAAGTGTGGTATTTTTAATTGTGCTTTATGTATTGCAGCCAAGACCAACGTTGGCGTGTGATTGCGCTATGGGCTCCAGTAATCCTTGTATGATCCAGCCTCAGCTTTTAGCTTCTGTCTTCAGTTGGACTTTCAGCTGATGCAAGTCATACTTTTCAGGTCTACTTTATGGATACTCAGATTTGGTATGCTATCTTCTCTACCATATTTGGAGGCATATATGGAGCATTTCGTCGTCTTGGGGAGGTTTGTGGAGCATGGAAATTCTTCTTCATTTATGATCCTTTACTAATACACTGGTGTGTTATTGCCTGCTTAGTTTTATTAAACATCAAGGATTTATGCCTGACATGTACTATGTTTACAGGATGATGACTTCACTGATTAGCCTTATTATAGCTCATTTGATATTAACAACATAAGATAATGGTTTTCTCAAAAACGATTTAATTTTACTTTCAGCATGGTTTTTTGATCCTTTGATTTTTTGCTGCTGATATGAGCAATTCTGTCATGCTAATAACCTTGTAACTAGCTCAACTAACTATTGTTATTTTACACATTCATCCGACCACCACCATAACGGTGACTAAATCAAGGTAAGTAGTATCACAGTTATACAAAATATTCTTTTTGCAAAATAAACAGCACTTAGTTATCTGACAAAATATCAATTGCTTAATTTATGTATGAAACAAGCCCTAAGCTGAATCACGGATTAAAGGCACAATGGAATTTTCAACACATAGCTTAAGAAAGGGCAAGACGGAGCCCATTCAGTCAAAAATGTGTAAGGGCAGCATGGAGATCTGAGTTAGAACCATCTTTAGTATTAAACAGTTGTATAATGTGTGAGCTAAGATAATGCATTCTTGCATTGTGTTGAGAGTGCTCATCATAACATCTGATCAATATTTCAAATGCATAAAAAGAAAAATGTATGTTTCCTTACTGTCTGCATTTGTAGGAAGCCGGAGAAAGATGTTTTGTTAACGCTCTGCATTTTCCTTTCAGATCCGTACACTAGAAATGTTGAGGTCTAGATTTCAATCCCTCCCTGGTGCATTCAATTTTCGCCTAGTTCCAAAGGAAAATATCGAAAAATCTGTGAAGAAGGGACTAAAGGCTACTTTCTCCCGAAAATTTGAGGTCCAGTGTCTTTTTTCAATTCATCTTTTAAGTTTTGGATTTTCTGTTGGACTATTTGTGGAATTTATTCTCATGACTCGCAATGAGGAATAAATCTCACTAAATCATTCAGATTCCATCTAACAAAGAAAAGGAAGCAGCAAAATTTGCACAGATATGGAATGAAGTCATTAGCAGTTTCAGAGAGGAAGACTTGATAAATAATAGGTAAATAGAGGTACTTCTTTAATTGTCCAAGTTGTGAGCATGGTGTGCTTGAGGGAAATATTCTTCTGTTCTGCAGGGAAATGGATTTGTTGCTCGTCCCATATTGGGCTGACCGCGACCTAGATCTTATTCAGTGGCCTCCATTTTTACTCGCCAGCAAGGTATGTCTTTGTTTTACCAAATTTTATTTTTCTAAATATTATTTCTATAATTTATTCTAATTGTGTAAGGGTCATTTTAGTCATTTTCATACCATAGAGTTAAGATTTCGTCATCATCTTGCGCACGCGCTTCTTTGTAGGGTTCTTTGTATTGTAAACCCTATTCGAACTCAAAAAACAATTCTTCTCCATCGACTTATCCAGCCAGATCTTTCTTGCCCACCACTGAAGACAGCTCCCTTGAATCTTCTCGCTTTATATCATTTTAGCAGACCGACTTTGCCCCTTCCTTTGACTGAGCATCTATTTCCATTACTGCCCTAGACCTAGCCCTAGCCCCTACACCTGACCCTGCTCCTTCTCTTGCAACTAACACTGCCTCTACTCCTATTTCCTCTATAAATCAGCATGCAACTGAATCTATCATGTATGTCTACAGACGCATACATTTTAGGCCTACCTTCATCTTTTGTGTCCTATGATCATTTGTCACCTTCTTCTTGTTCCTTTATAGCATCTATTGACTCTCTCTCTATTCCCAAGACCGTTCATGAAGCTCTATCCCATTCAGGATGGCGTAATGCGATGATGGAGGAGATGAATGCTTTAGATAAGAATGATACATGGGATTTGTAACTTTACCTACAGAAAAGAAGGCTATTGGTTGTTAATGGGTTTTTACCATTATAATAAATCTTGATGGATCAATTGACCGATTCAAGGCTCGTCTGGTTGCTAAAGGATATGCTCAGACTTATGGAATAGATTATTCTAACACTTTTTCTCCTGTTGCTCAGTTAACATCTGTCAGATTATGTATTTTCATGGTAGCAGTGCACAACTGGCCTCTACATCAACTTGATATCAACAATGCTTTTCTATATGGAGATTTGCAAGAGGAAGTGTATATGGAGCAACCTCCTGGATTTGTTGCTTAGGGGGAGTTAAGCAAGGTTTGTCATCTTCGAAAATCTTTATATGGCTTGAAGCAGAGTTCTCGTGCTTGGTTTGGAAAATTTAGCCAAGCAATTGAGAAATATGGGATGCAGAAAGCAAATTTGATCATGCGGTTTTCTACAAAACGATCTACAGCTAATAGTATTGTGTTGGTAGTATATCTGGATGACATTGTCATTACTGGTGATGATGCTACAGGAATTTCAGCACTTAAATTTTCTTTACAGTCAATTTCAAACAAAAGATTTAGGATGTTGAAATATTTTTTGGGTGTTGAGGTAATGAGGAGTAACAAAGGAATTTTTTTATCCCAAAGGAAGTATGTACTTGATTTATTGTCTGAAACAGGAAAATTGGTGCTAGACCTTGTGGTACACCAATGATTCCTAATTTGCAGTTAACAAGAGAAGGTGAGTTATTTGAGGATCTTGAAAGATATAAAGGTTAGTTGGAAAATTAAATTATTTTACAGTGACTCGGCCAGATATTGCATATTCAGTTAATGTAGTGAGTCAATATATGTCATCTCCAACTATTAATCATTGGGCTGCTGTAAAGCAAATTTTGTGTTATTTGAAGGAAACACCGAGGCATGATATTCTGTATAGCAATCATGGTCACACTAATATTGAGTATTTTTTAGATGCTGATTGGGCAAGATCCGAGGAAGAAAGGAGATCTACCTTTGGTTATTGTGTTTTTGTGGGTGGAAATTTGATTTCATGGTAAAGCAATAAGTAAAATGTTGTGTCTCGATCAAGTGCAGAATCAGGATATAGAGCTATGGCACGATCGGTATATGAAGTAATGTGGATATACTAACTCTTGAATAAAATAGGTCTCAACACCTTGCTACCTGTAAGATTACGGTGTGATAATCAAGCCGCTCTTCATATTGCATCAAATCCAGTATTTCATGAGCGTACTGAATACATTGAGATTGATTGTCATTTTGTTCGCGAGAAAATTCAACAAGGATTAATTTCTACAGGATTTGTGACGTCTAGAGAACAATTAGGAGATCTCTTTACAAAAGCTCTAAGTAGAGTTCGAGTTGAATATCTTTGTAACAAGCTAGGCATGATTAATATCTATGCTTCAGCTTGAGTGGGGATGTTATAGAATAGAAATTAATATTGTAATTAATTATGTGTTAAGTAGGTGGGTAGGTAGAAATACTGGGTAGGTAGAAATACTACTCTATATATTTTCACTGTACATAACAATTGAATTCAATTACTTGATATCAATAAACAATATACATTTTACATTTAACAGCATCATTAGTGCAACACTTTTCTTTCTCATATTAGTTTTTGTCAAAGTAACACATGCCCATGCTCCTTCTCTTTGTTTACCTTTTCTCAAGGTTCAAAAATGCCTATGCTCCTCCTCTTTGTTTATGATATCATCCTTACTGGAAACAACCCATACCTCATAGCCCATCACATATCTCCTTTCTCAATAGTTTGCAATGAAGGATCTGGGGATCTCTACTTTTTCTTGGGTATCGAAGTTAGTTGGACACTTTAGGGATTCTATCTCAATCAATCTCACTTTGTTGATGACATCCTTAAACGACACCACATGCACCTTAGCAAACTCATCAAAACACCAATGTCCCCTCGGAGTCACCTTAGAGACTATAGATTTCACTTACTCTCTAACCTCACTTCTTATCGAAAGATTATTGAGGCACTCTAATACTTTACTATTACTAGACCATATATGAACTTTGTGGTTAGTCAGTTGAGTTAATATATGCATCAATAGAATGCTAACCCATGTGGGTAGCTAAGTGAGTCCTTTGATATCTTCGCGGCATCATGACATTGGTTTTCCCTATTGTTTGCACATCTTGCACCTAATTGACTACTTGTCTTGATATTGATTGGATTGGTTATCTAGATACTTGTAGATCCACTACAAGGTTTTCTATTTTTCTTGGTTGTGAGCTTATTTCTTGGTGCTCCATGATTACTTATACTATTGCAGAGTCTACATGGATTTGTTATCTCGCCCTTGTCTTGCAAGTCTCCATTTGACACCTATAATTCTGTGTTGTGACAATCTTGTAGCTATTTACATGACTGAAAATCCTATTCATTACAATCGTATGAAACACATCAATATTGATTATTACTTGTGTGTGAATAGGTAGTCATAGGATAGGCCTTAGTTAGATACACTCCTACTTGTTATTGCCGTGTGGACGTCCGACCAAGAATCTCTCTACCACCACCTTTATTGGTCGTTGCACAAATCTCACATTGACACTAGAACCATGAGATTGATGAGGCGTATTATTGTAAATATTATTTTTATAATTTATGTTTTATCATGTAAGGGTCATTTTAGTCATTTTCATACCCCACAAACACACAAACTTCTTTGTATTGTGAACCCTGTTCAAGCTCAATAAAACAATTCTTCTCCATTTGTGTTCACGGTATTAGAGCAAGGAAAACCTAACCAAAATTAATGTATCTTTTTTTTTTTTTTCTTCTTGTGCACCATAGTTCAAGACTATAAACACAAATTCAGATTTCTCTCTCCAAACCCCCACCCCACCCACCCACCACAACAACATAAACTCCAAACTGCCATTCACCTTCTCAACCATCATCAGCAAAACCCATACGTACAGATTGTAGAGTTCCCCCCACCACCCCCACCTCCACTTCTCTCTAACACAAACCACAAACTCGAATTACCTTTGTCCTTAATCTACCACACTTCACAACAAAATGGTTTAGCTGAATATAAAGACCAACATATTACAGAATTTGCAGTGCATGCAAACATGCCACCTATATTCTTGGTTGATGTTGCTCTGACTGCAGTTTATACTATCAACTGCTCGGCCACTCTCAACAACAAATCCCCATTTGAACACATGAAATACATGTTTGGTGACTTTTGTCATGTATTTGCTATGCAGCTTCCGATAGCTGTGGACATGGCTAAAGATAGCAATGGCAAAGATCGTGAGCTCAAAAAGAGATTAACTGCAGACAATTATATGCAATGTCTGTTTGTGAGTGCTATGCCTCTTTCAAAAATATCATCAACTTTCTGGTTCTTGGGGAGCATGAAAATTGTGAGTTTGATATTGGAAAATTTTCAATCATTATATAATTGTGCTCTTCCGATTTCTCATGATATCAATCTCTGATTTCTGCTAGGGTAATTAATGAAATTTTCTCTAAAGTTGATGAGCATATTGGAAACAGCACTTTGATAAGTGACCTGAACATGAATGCTCTCCCTAGCTTATATAAACAGTTTGTTGAGCTCATCCAATACTTGGTAAGATCACTATCAAGATAATCACAAACAGATCTAGTTTTGAAATAATTTGAAGTATGACTTTGGTATATGACAATGCTGCAGTTGACAAATAAGAAAGAGGATAAAGATCAGGTTGTAATTGTCTTGCTTAATATGTTGGAGGTTGTGACAAGAGACATGATGGAGGATGATATTCCAAGGTATTTTTTTTTCCTTTATAACATACTCCCAGGTATTTAATCTCATTTACAATATAATAATTTTTGGGATCTTTTTTTCTTTATGCAATGGTCATGTTTTTGGTGTAGCCTGCTTGATTCAAGCCATGGTGGATCTTATGGTAAAGATGAGGGGATGACCCCCCTTGATCAGCAGCGTCAATTTTTTGGTGCATTGAATTTTCCTGTTAAGCCAGAAACAGAGGCATGGAAGGAAAAGGTATGATTGTTGTGCATGTTCTGATTAATAATATTTTTGCACTACTAATAAAATCACCTGACGTTGGAATATTTATCCCCATGATGGGTAACACTTGACACCTGAGTCTCTTCTGGCCGCCATACTGATTCTCATCAGAATCTCAATTATATTTTTCCAACACAAAACCTCCCATTTCTTCTAAATTTATTCTAACTATCAGCATATCCGCTATTAATTTCCATCGCACTAGTTCCATCTTCACCAAACCCAACCATCTAACTCAACTCAATTCAACAAAATTTCATTTAATCCCACTGAATTATTGTGGTTGGATTGGCCAGTTGCAGGTTACAACCCTTCAAATCCATTCTAAAAACACCAATAGCTTTCCTTGTCCATGGGATTTAGACGACGACCCCATTAAGCTATCTATGTTAAATGAAGCACTAGTGTAAATAATAGAACCTGTAAGACGCAGTCAGAAAAAGAAAATAATTGAAGGAACAGAGCAACTGAAATTATGATGATGGGAAAAAGGAAAAACTATAATTTCTTCTAATTTCCGAACCTCCAACTCCGTATGCTCTCTCATATTGTTTAGCACCAATGCTTTAGCATGAGTGATACTGGATTCAACTAATTGAACTTAAGACCTTTCCTTTGTTACCAAATTAAATATAGGTCGAACTAATTTAATGGTGCATTTTATGAAAGATTTCCATCAAAAGGCATTAATAATTGTGTAAGTTCAATTAAAGATCAATGCTGAATTTCTTTTCTCCCTTTTTTTTCCCCACTCCTTTCAGTTTTGCAGCTTTTTTACCCTTTTGTTTTATTGATTTTAACCATTTTTTATTATTTAATTTTGTGTAATTTTTTATTTTCTTAATTTTATTTTTCTGCAATATCATTTTGCAGGATTTTTCTGTTTCTTTCTTTAATCTTTTTGCAAATTTCTTTAATTTCTCATTTTTAACTATTTTCTATTATTTTATTTTATGTATATTCATTCAAATTATACAAATAAACCCACATCAGTGGCTAACTATGAGTTAATGTGCCATCTCCCATATTTTTAAGAGAGAAGATTCATTGAGTGCTACATGAAATAATTGTGGCGTATAAATGCAGGTAAAATTTTTCCATGTGGATAGTTTTACAAAAGTTATGCACTTCTTCTACCACTTGTTTAAAAAATATTGGTATTTGCTTGCAACTCACATGGACACATGGTATATTATGCTCATTGAATCTTTTTTCATTGTTAAACAATGTTGTAGTAAAGCAGTTAACAATGCCAATCCCTTATTTGATATAATTTGCATAACTTCTAATCACTTGAATTGTTCATCTCTTACTTAAACTTACCTCAAATCAATCCCTTGAGGTGGAATTTTTGTGTATATTTTATATTGGGTTAATGTTGCAAATGCTACCTAAATTTTGGCAAAATATATATTTTGCTACCTAAATATTGAATTTAATCAAATTTGGTACTTGATACTACTTGTCGTGCTCTCTTTTTATACCTCAATTAACTCATTAAAATTCTATGCAGATGTAGATGAAATATCCAATAACCAAATGCTACGTGTCCAACTTGTCTGAAAAACTAATTTTTCATGTGAATGTGGAAATTACAATATGGAAATGTAGCTTGATTAAACATACTTGAAAAGAAAATGAAAAAAGAAAAATACAAACTAGGTTAAGAGATCACGAACATGAGATAATTGGAATAGATGGAGAGAAAAAATAAAAGGGGATTTTTGGAAAACCCCAATCCAAATTGCCGAGGAAGGGGAGTTATTGCATCGATTGATATAGCAAATTGAGCAAGATAAGGATCGAAAGAGTTCTCGAAGGTGTGTCATCCAAAGACAGCCTTTCCATATCCCTTTCAATGTTGAGACTAATT